>JASFAT010001940.1:600000-766470 GCA_031353405.1 Baronia brevicornis
TATTGTAGCGTGCGGCTGGCACGCTACAATAGCAGTAGGACATTTTTATCTTTACATTTATTTTTCTATTCACTGTACATTTAAATCTTATTCATACTTTATTTACACATTATTACATTACATTTTATATTTAATCTCAATTTCTTATGCCAGAAAGGTGACATGTCTATTAAAAGACGTCAGTCAAACTAATGTTTTTGTTTTTATTAAACATATTATTTATGTATTTATGTATTTAAAATTACGAATTTAAAAATAAGTAATATAATATAAAATGTTTTAATATTATATATTTAAATAAAAAGTTTTTTACATTATTTACTACAGTATACAGCTTCCCAATTCTGGAGGAAGGGACAATCCTTCATCATCATCACGACATTCATCACGTTTGTCTATGGTAGGTTGATGGGGTACCCAAACTCATAATAAACTTATAAGCCCTTTTTTATCTATTCCGATAATATATCCCGGGAATCGTAGTGTGTATAGTAATGACTGTGGCCGCCATAATCAAATAAATCAAAGTTTGCAGTTTATTTTAACGCGTTCACTGCTTTGCCGTTTTCAAAAAACCCTCAGGTATTTCCTCTAAGATCTTTGAGAACTTTGCTGTAGTGCGTATGAGAGAATCTGCTAGAATTTTTTTTTATATAATGTATATTTTGCTCAAAAAACTAAATAAATTTATAGATGCGTTCAAAATGTAGTGCTAAAGAAGATTCCGAATACCATGGACGGTTAAACGCACCAATGATTTGTTCTCTCAACATTAAGACCTGACCATCCACCATCTGTCTTCAACGTATACTGACTTATTTCGGACACATTATGCGAAGAGTCGATGGTAACCTGGAAAAGCTCATAAACTTCATGTCATTGTTAGTAATACTGAAGAGAAGAGAGCGCGAGGACGGTCGACAACAAGACGGTCCGAGCAAGTGAAGGAAGCCACATCTTCTTCATAATTTGAACAGGTTGTGTGGGCTACTTTGGAGCGGAACTGATGGAAACAGATTGTCCGTTCGAGGGGTTCTAGTGACTGTGATCCTCAGTAATAGAGGACTGATTAAGGGAGATTAACGTACATACATATGCGAGTGAGATTCATTGCTCTATTTTCAGGTGGTTTCATAGACAGTGTTACCATACAAACGAAAAGTAAATATGAATAAAAACTGTAATTAGTAAGAGTTATTTTAGAAGCCTTAACGCTGTGAATGTTAATAGACATTTGTTGACAAAACTCATTTGTCACTTGGGCTTTAATATTACATAAACTGATCTAAATAACAGAGTATCGACAGTGTTATGTTTTTTCATGTTAATTATCAACATGCCAATATACACCCAGTCTATTGTCACGTGTGATGTTCCCGGACTAATGGCCTGTCAGATACAGAACTCTATTGTTTACTGAATAATGCCAACACGTGTACATAATTTACCTGTCCCTCACTGTACAAAACCTGTATTAATACATTGGAGAAATAGGCGTTTGAAAATTTACTTTTAGTTCTAGTTCTACCTACGTGACTTAAGTTAGTGTGATTAAAAAAATCTAAGTGTAATAACAAAATTTGTACTTAAATATAGAATGGGTTTTTGATTTAAGGCACCCCTCTTTATTTTTTGCTAGTCCATATACTTATGTATGTCTCAAAGCTGGGCACTGATCTCCCCATTTATGAAGGAATGGTCATTATCCAACCGCATTTATCGAAAGTTGGCGTAGCATCTAGACTCGGACTAAATAGCTGTAGAATGTTCATATATTTGTCCCGATGTGGGACTCGAACTCACCGCCATTGACTCTGATAGGTCGTCTACTCTCGTTGTTAGTGAGATTATATACTATTTTTACACACTAATAGAGTACTTTTTGATATGGAAGACTTGTATAAATAAACAAAATTGTTTACAGATTCAGGTGAAAGGGATCCTGAGATAATAATAAAAGATTTAAATAAATATTCTTTTAATTTTGTATGATGACTAAATTTGAATGAAGATTTTCCTTGTTCTATTCGAATACACACAAATTATTAAAGAAATATAATAAATTATATAAATATATTATTGCGTGTAGCCGAAGATCGGGCTAGGTGGCGCGCCTTGGGTGAGGCTTATGTCCAGCAGTGGACTGCCGTGAGCTGATATTGATATTGATATAAAAATATTGTTACCATAATATACAAATAGTTGAATTTTATAAGACAACGCATTTTTGTAATAAAAAAATTGTTGGCTCTACTTAAACATGTCGCAATAAAACAAGCTGTTATATTGGAACAGGCTATTGGAAGTGTTATTTCATTTGAACAGGTAAAGGTATAGAATAAGTAGTATTTACTTGTTACAGATTATCTTTAATTATCCTGAATACGATCGTCGTTATTAAAAAAATATAGGAGTTGTATTGATTTGTTACGAGCCGGCATACGCCTTTAACATTTCCTATGAATGTTTAAATGTTCAAAGAACTTTTGCCTTTTGTTTTATCATGAACACATTCGTAAAGTTAATTGCGCGCTCGGCGGGCATGAATCACGTTCTTGTGTCAAGAAGAACTGAAATAAATCAGAGTGAAATGAGGCTTATGGAGTCAGAATACTAATTAAGACATATTTCTAAGATTACAGCGGACCTTACAAAGATGAAAGAATCGTATAAAGAAAAATTTTCATTATATTACGTACTGGCTACGTATAATTTTTTTTTATTTACCCTTACCTACGTGTAGGGATGTGAATAATTAGAGAGAAAGAAAGAAGTAATGGGAGGGTGAGAAACAATAAAGAAACAATAAATAATAAAAATAAAATAAAAACAAGGCAGGAGAAAGAAGTTGGGCCTCCATATATTTGCAATCGTAATATCAAAGTAAAATGCTACCACTTAACGCCTATATCACGTAAGTAGCATCCTTACATATTACCTATTTACTTACTCCCACTCTACATATTATTTATGGGTGTATTGAGTACGACATCCCGACATAATGATACGTTAAAAAGGAGGAAATTATGTTGAAATGAATTTAAGATTTTGTAGTTTTTAAGAGCGGAAATTCGTAATATTTTCGTCTACCTTTCAGGGAAGCAATCAATGTCGATGATTCAGCTTTTTGCACTCCCCGCATTCTCCTCTGCCCTACAACCTATTATAAATTTCTTCTTTCCTGTTATAAATCTTTGTAAATTTTACTAAATGACAAAGATTTTAAATGACCCACGTATTATAAGTGTCCACATTTTTTAAGCGTTTATCTATAATCAGGTACCTACTTGCAAGTTTCCCTCCCGCATATATAAAAAAGCCAAAATATTTTTTTAACTGGTTACTGGGCTTAGGGGTTAGAGTATCGACTTCTAAGTTCTGGATTCAAACACGTAATAGTTTTTTTTTAAAGAACTGCATAGGTTCTCAGCCTTTCCTTCCAATCGGATTGTAATATTTATTTTATATATATTTACATTCCATTGGATAAAGTTGGATTCGTACTATCGTAAGAGAGTACTATCCTAAATTAATAAACGAATCACCATTTATTTATAATTTTTCGGAGGTTTTTCCAAAAATGTTGCCATATCCGAATATACATCTAGCAGAACTTTAATGAAAAAAATAAAAACCATTTTTGACGTATGTATATCGAAAATAATATAAAGCTTGAGCAGTCGCAATACCAAGCTATGGATACTCTAAACACGTTTATGATTACGGCAACATTCGATAATTAGGCACATATCAACCGTTAACAAATTTAACGGTGCTCGAACATTACTGGACGCAATGAACATCGAATATTGATGACCGAGTTAATTAATTATTTGAATGATGAAATAGAGAGAATAATCTATGATGTTTAAATATTTTATGCATTACAAAATAAAATAATAACTATGATCTCAAATTAACTGTTTTTTTTTTAGTTCATGGCCATTATCTAAACTCAAAAATAAATTTCAAAAATATATCTGTGTGTTTTCTAAATAAAAATAAACGGTGTTTTAAGGAATGATTTGGGTAACTTTTAGCCTAGAAATATTAGAAGTTCTTCCTCGTAAATTGCAATACATATTTGTAAATTTTCAAATTACTATCGGAGAAATTTGAAAAAGAATATTGGAGTTGATTGGTAATATTTTTTGTACTTTCTTTGCTTCATTGTTTTGTGTCAGTTATTTACATTTTATTCTAAGGTAGGTCTGGACCATCTTACGGTAAGGAAGGTAGTAGGACATCTGACGTGCCCTAATGTTCCATTAATCTACAGCCGACGATGATTACTTCCAAACGGGAGACTTGCTGCTCGTTTGCCATACCCTTCTGATTCTTCTAACTTATCTCGTCTTTTTTTTTAATAAATGATAAGTTAAATAATTCTCGATATAACAAGTGTTATTATTTCATTATAAAAATTTAAGGTATTTTTTATTTATTTAGCACAAAGAACAAATTACAGTAGTAATGACAAAAATATATAGTATGAACATAACAATATAGCCTACACTATAATTTTGTCTGTGTACAGAATAGTTGTATTATAATATCAAGTAATAAGGGTTACTTCTTTTAATGTAGGAGTTTTAAACAAAGAAAACAATATTTTTATATGATTAATTACTTCTTCTTCTTCTTTTTAAAGTACTTCTCCGACTAGCGAGTGTTATTAGCCAATTCAGCTTAAATATCTTTGTTTTTAGTGAGGCGAAACAATTCGGGAACTGTCGTTGCCTACTTCCTGATGTTATGTAGACAGATTTCCTTCTTCTATCAACACGTCCGTTACTCATGACATTTTCCATCTTGATTAGTTGCAACAATTTGTTCATATCATATTGATCTAGGTAAGCATTTTTTCTGCTTTTTTTTTTATTTTTATTTTTTTTATATATTCACGCCTATCCCCCGCAGGGGTTGGCAGAGACCACAGAGCTCCATCTTCTTCCATTCATCGCAGAGAAACGGCTCGTCATTGGTCGCTTTTCGCCCTCGTGAGAATCAGGACGTGACGGGTGGCGAACCACGTCGCTGTCATTTTCGACAAATTAGGTATATTAAATTCGTCTTTAGTGAATCCCACGAGCCGCAAGGGAGGATGGAGGTCAGCCCCAGCAGAGCCCTGCATGCTGAGGTAAAGCACCATAGTCCCCGGCACGCTTACGACTAGGCTCGCCCCTAGCCACGCATCCATTGGCACGGCAGACCGTGGATTGGCGGAGAGGAAGGGAAAGGATAGAGAAGAAAGGAAGGGGCAGGAAAGGAAATGAGGATTGGGGGGGTTACCAGACTCGGAATAAACATTTAAAAATCCATATAAATATTTATTCCGATGCGGGAATCGAACCCGCGACCATTGACTCCGTGGGCGAGGGCCGCGCCACTGAGCCAATCGGTCGTCTGCTTTTGCTTTTGAAGAAGTATTAAGGTAATCTATTTAATATTATTCCAACATTGATTGAGCACTCAGGGCAAATAATTGCGCAG
Source organism: Baronia brevicornis (assembly GCA_031353405.1). Taxonomy (NCBI): domain Eukaryota; kingdom Metazoa; phylum Arthropoda; class Insecta; order Lepidoptera; family Papilionidae; genus Baronia; species Baronia brevicornis. The sequence goes on from JASFAT010001940.1 coordinate 605,494, forward strand.
CTAAGAATTGTTTGCCTCTCTTGGTAAAGTTGATTTATTGAAACAATAGAAACGGCATTAGACGATGGGCGATTTTACGCAAGTAGGTACTAATACCCATTAGATTGATTGTTATAGAAATCTTTTGTAACAAAAGCGCTTTTGTTCCGCCGATGGAACGTCGCAGAGGCGTTAAGTCTATTACGTGCAACATTCCAAAAGTTTAGAACTTTCTGAATAGCTTCCAGTTAATTTCTCCGCAAATACCCAATCTTCGTTGATTTAGTTCTGCTCTGTATTGTAAAGTGGTTCATTATGCGTTGAAAGTTTAGGAATTTAGAAGCGGGTTTTATTTCTTGTAAATCATACCTTGTTAGTCAGGAAATGCAGGCAATCTAACTTAAACAGAAAAGAAATATTCTAAAGATATTGTTTTAAAGGACCTATATGGTATAATATAGTTTTTGTTACTGTTGTAATATATCACATATGCTATCATATAGCATATAGATAAAATATTGTTATTAATTGGGTAGCATTTGATTGTGTTGCCGCGTTTTGTACAGTGAGTGCAAGGATCTAGAGACTCAATGTTTTCCCATTTTCTCCTTTTTTGCCTCCCATTGCTTCCTTCTCTCCCTCTCAATATTCACATTCTTTCCCTAACTTAGGCAACGCATCTGCAATGCCATGAGTAGAGGTGGCTGTTTACAATTAAGTGACTTTACCGCTAGTTTATTTACTTATATTTCCCAAAAAATGAAAAATAAACTTTAAATGTTAATGAAATTAATAATTATTCACACCTTATATAATTTTTCTTATTAATTTTTAATAGCCATACTTTTATTTTCAAAGCAGTAAGAAACAACACTGTTATCAACAAGGAAGTAAGATTGCATTAGATAAATTTCACTTGCATAAGACTATTAAGATTAGATGATTATAAGGTGCCGAAACGGAAGCTCAAAGATCATTGACACGTTTCGATAAAGGTTGACACGGCAAAACTTTTATTTTTTTTTGGTAAATGCACATTTGGCATCCTTGTAGGTTGTATGTCATTCTATTTGCTGTTCGCATAAGAACATTGCCAAGAAACTTATCAGTAAGTCTCTTATATTTCTCTTTATGAACATAAACACAATATATTTCACTGCGAGAGACTATTTCAAAATGCCCGCTTACTTCCTTTCTTCTCCACACGTAGTTAACCGCAAACTGGAATGTTACCACCAGAGACAAAAAAAAACATAAGATTTCTGAAAAAACGCTGACAAAATTTTATGTTGGTCGTAGAGCTGTGAGATAGACTATTCGATGCAATATTTTTTTCTGATCCAAATATGCAATAATTTTTTTGAAATCTGTATCATTTACAGCTCCTTACAGCCAATCGAAGTTCGCAGCAACATTGCTTCGGACTGCTACGATACTTTCCCTCAAAAATACTCTCGAGAAGCATTAAACTGCTTCTATATAAGACACCCAAAAAACATATAAATAATTTATTTTCAACAACAACAATGAGTATATTAAAATCTTAAAGATATGAGGCAGTTACAATATTTACGGCAGAATAAAATCTTTTATTATCTGAGAAAAAATATTCTTCTAGTAAAACTCCGCCGTGTTAGTTAATATTTTAAATCATTATTTTTACAAATATACAAACCATTGACTATAATCTGTATATAAAATAAATGTATCTGGCGTATTTATGTAAAAGTGTTAATTTTACATTGTAGTATTAATTTTTTTTAATAAAAATTGCATACGATCAACACTAAACATTACTACCGGCAACGTATTTGCAATGCCTGGGATATTGCAAATGTTTATGGACGGCGTTGATTGCTTTCTACCAGGCAACACGCTTTCCTTTGCCTCTCTATCCTTAAAAAAACATTGTCAAGTTAAACACTTCAGGAAAAAAACTTAGGTTGAAAGTGCTACTCACAAGCAATAAAGCAATGGCTCTTCAAAAGAAAAAAAAGTTAAAATTAACTTATTCGGACTTTTCCCGCCAACTTACATCAGTGACGTATTATTTTTATATCATTTTTTTTTAAATTGAATATTAGCATCACTTATATTGTTTATTTGTGGTGATGTATTTTATAATATAGTTAGATTAAGGTGTATAAGTGAAGTGATATGAAATAAATGCGTGTACCGTGTCTTTGTAAGTTGACTGAAAAAGTCCATAGTAAGTTTTGATAGAATAGCCACCATTTTATCAAGATGTAACGTGACAAGATGACTAGTACATTTCAAGATACTTCATATTATTGCAATTTATTTGGCACTGGCATAATAGTTACAATTACCATCAAAGAAAAGAAAAGAAGAAAACAGCTATTCTAAAATATCTCTTACAATAATTTGAATAACGATAAATTGATGTATTTATTTAAAAATCATGTACATTTGTTATTTAAATATGGTACGATTCGAGATAAAACTAATGTGAATTTTAACACCGTTTCGTTGTATCTACATATACGATATCACTATTCGGGCGACCCTTTTCAATAAATCGAAGTCCGGTGTCCGTTGATAATAGTTGATGGATGCCTGCTTGCTGCCACTATTAACCTTTGGCTACTGCCATAATTGACTTCAAATAAGTAAGTGCAGTACAGTCCACCCGCAGGTGACCGCATAACTTTTAAGGGCATCCGCTTCCAATGATAGTGGAGAAATTATAGCTTATCGTTTTATCGTGCATACTTTTCGATTTTTTAACAGATGGTTTTAATGAGTTTTTATGGAATAAGGCAAACGAGTAAGCAATATAAGGCAAACAGGTAAACCTAGTGGTAAATTATCAGCACCGAATACAAACATTTACAAAACTAGTGTCCTAGGTGACGCATTGCTTAAGCTAGCATAATGTGAATAATGGAGGGGAAGAAAGAAGTAATAGTAGGGAAAGAGGAAAGAAAAGAAAAGAAGTTGGGCCTCCGACTCTGAATGCTTATCCTAATAAGCACATAAGTAAAGTTAATATTTAGAAGTTAGTTTTGTGCAAGTGTATTTTATGGACGACTTATTCATATCAAAGACAAAACAAACAAATTTGACATTTTGACAATATTTATAAAAAATAACTCTATTACATAAATAGAGTATAAATCGAACTGATTATATAATTTTGATTGAATTAAGTTTGCCTTCCTAACCCATAAAAAATCGATAGTCTATATACATAACATGTATAACTTAATATTAGTGCCTACTTGAGTTAACTCGAATTGCTCACTTAAGTCGTTCAAAAATATATAGTGTTCAAAATAATATTGAGTGAATTAATTAATATTTTTATAGGCTATATATGTACATAACGTCTTACTGCTGGGTATCATTTTTGGATGGAATGGACGTTAAATCAACATGTTTATTGATATATATATATATATATATATATATATATATATATATATATATATATATATATATATATATATATATATATATATATATATATATATATATATATATATATATATATATATATATCCCGGTGCGTGAATCCCGCAACCAAGTACCAGCTCCATCCAATTGTCCTCATCCAACAGAGAACGTCCCGAATCGTCAACGACCATGGGATTACTGATAGGCTCTGTATCATCCCTCTGCGTATTGTGTCGAATTTATTACAGTGAATGCTCTGAGGTGCTGTTTAATGTCCTCTTAGTTCCACCATCGCACGACATGGCACAAAATAAGTTCTATGCCCATCACATCGATAGCTGGCCTTCAACTGCCATGCAATTTAGTCACAGTTTTGTGCCACAAAATGTGGAACAATTTACCACCCGCAGTGGTGCCACGTGATTATGACAAGGGGGTATTCAAGAGAAGAGCGTATGTGTTTCTTAAAGGCTGGGAACGCATCTACAAAGCCTCTGGCGTTGCGGATGTCTATGGGTGGCGGTATTCGCTTACCACCAGGGGACCCGCATGCGCATTTGCCTGTTCTGCTATAAAAACAATACTGACTCCGGGCGGTAGTTTTGCCACTAAGCCAATTAGGTCGTTTAATAGAATAATTAAAAAAATGAGTAAAATTACTCTCAGTGTGCAAGTTCAACATATTTTTGTGATTATTCAATCTCAAGAATCGGCGTACTCGTTTGCCTCTCGAGGCTGTAACCAGTTTCACCCTGGGGGAAAGGGGGAGGACGTTTAAGCAAGCTCTACAACAACAAACGACCACAAACAAAAAGAAATTTAATTTAAAATAAGCATATATTGACTTAATACTACATATAATACAAATTTAATTAAAGTTATTAAAACAATATTATAACAACAATAATACAATGACACAGTCGAATATATTGTTGTATGAATAAAATGGTGGGTGTGCTAAGATATTTAGGTGGGTGAATTCAGTGAATATGGTAAAATAATAACGAATAGGCAGATAGATATATGCAAATGAACCAGGGAACACTTATTTTCATTATTATTATAATGCCATTACATATATGGATAACCAAAAACTAACGAATATTTACAACAATAAGGGCACTGCATATGCGTTGCCTATTTTAGGAAAAGGATGTCAATAACGGGAGGAAAAGCAGGTAGTGATAGAATGGAGAGGAGGAATTATGGGAAGTAGGAATTGGTCCCCTGCATTCACTGTATTCGTGCTACCATCTACCACTACATAAATAATGAAGTGATGAACTGGGAAGGCGGAATTAAAAAAGTACGTATAAGAAATAATGGTAAACAAAACCATCTTTAAAGTTATTAAGTACCATTGTTAATTTAATGTTTACGTAAATTACAGTTGTATTTAACGATGAACAACACAATTTTTTTTTTATATTTTGTACCGACATACGGACAGTAGATTTTATTTTGTTTTTATGCAAACTCACTTCTCTCCTGTTGAGTTTGAACGTGGGCGGTGTGTGGGATCAAACGATCATAGACACGAAACAAATTCGATATAAAGAAACTGATTTGATTCTCAATCAAAAATTTATATAAGTGGTTACATGGTACAAGTTATCTTGTTGCTTCTTATATCAGATTCGAATCAATGACTTTTTTAACTTACCTTCGTATTTGTTCGTTCCGAATTTTCCACTTGGTGTCTTACGAATTTTACAAATTTATTATTTTCTTTGACTAGAATTTTCAGTGTTATGTCTAATCATTTATTCTTACCGTTTATGTGGTTATAATAGCACCTACGATGAAGAGACTAAAGGAAAGTGGATCTAAAGGAAAGGAGTGTGGGCGTATTTTATATTGTATTTATTTATAAAACATTAATTCTTTATCAATAATGTCGGGTCGTGACGTACGGTATCGTAGACATTTTTAGGTACTTCTGATCGTAGATATTGTTACAAATATACTAAATATGTACTTTATTTATATACTAAATTTGACTTTTATTCCACTGAAATGTGTTGTTACACAATATTCTCATTTTCGCGCCAGAATTGTATTCTTGACCCATCTCGTTCTATGCTGTTATGGAAAAAGTTTTACACTTGTGGTTCACATACGCGAAATTGCCTGCCTTCGTGAAAATAAGCCAAATATAACTTCCTTTCTTTGTACGTATTATTTTGTGAATGGTTATACTTGTAACGTTTGTAAAATTAGAATACACAAGCGATTATTAAAAATATCCAGATCAGACCGTATAACCAAAAGTAAAAGAAAAAAAAATTTGTTATTTACACAGTTAAAATATTCAGTTTGCAGACGTTACCTCTAGTTCTATCTATATTGGATTTTTATTTATTTAGGATCACAACGCTAGCGGTGTGTCGATACCATTGCTTGGTTAGGTACACAAAACGTGTAACATGCGTATTTCTTTACGCATGATAATTTCGAAAGCGGAAGCAATCATCTTAACCGAAAATATATTTATGTTAATTATGAATATAATATTGAAATGCTGATGTGGAGATGGTGTCTTGGAAAACGTATTTTTGGATGCCCTTCAGCTACATGGAAGAACAACCTTATTGGATTAGGTGATGCGCCTTCTAGAATCCCTATATATAGCAATGTATTACACAGACTGTAGTGACGAAGTGTGACATGGGTGACATTTTCAACACACTTTAGGCCAAAATAAATTATCACACAAACTTTGACTTAGCTGTTCATTCTTCACAGTAACAGCAGAAATCAGGTAACTTTAATTTACGACGACATTAGAACCTTCAAGGAGCTAGTCTGTATCTATCACATAAGCCCGAAATGTTTCTACAATTGCAGATATCTCAGGAAATGCTGATTTCTGTCCATCAGCCTACACACTTACTAGTTCACCTTCTTCAGCTATAAAATTATTAACTATTTTACTTTTTTTAATCCTTTGTTCTTTTTGTTACACTATCAGTGAATCAACGATTTATTCATAAAATTTAACTTTCGTCACTAGTAATTACAATAAGAAATATATATGTGCCTATTCTGCGTAATATGTCACTTTAACCCTGTATTAACGTACAAAATCATATGATTTCATATTAGTTTATCATCAGTTATAAGTCTATTTTTTCATGATAAGTCGCTTAAGTTTATTTTTGGAGTTCAGAAAATTCTAGAACATACTTTTTTACGTAGTTTTCGACACGTTCTTCAATTTTTTATTAAATTGGAGGCAGATCCCATTTATATTTACTTATATTATTCTTATATTTATACATTTTTTATTATTTAAATCTTCGTGGCAAGGACGCTTTGCCGTACATATTTCTGCGTTCTATGAAATAATTAGGCTCAACATCACATACATACGTACATATACTCTTCGTCGTATGCTTAAGAAACTGTTCCAAAAATAACCCGGCAGCTGACTTTCTGATGTTTTACTAATTAGTTCACAGTGTCAGTAGACTGTTACAGTTAACAAATACCCACGTTACTCTTTGTAATCCATATATATTCCAATATTTCCACATATGTACATTGACAGGTTTTTGATCTTTCTTTGAACATGTCTATAAATTCTATTAATCATTTCAATCATTTATATTAGATCAGTAAATTCATTTCAAGCAGGTTTTTAAATGTCATACTATGTTCTGAGTAATTTTGAGTTAAATTAAATAAGTACATAGTGTGGAATGGATATCCGATAATTTTCCGACCCAATAGGATATTGGCACCTTAAAAAAACAAGCCTATACATACCTAAAAGGCCGGTAACACTTCCGTAACGGCTGTAGTGTCGCGGTTGTCTATGGGTGGCGTTGGTTGCTTTCCATCAGGTGACATGACAAAAAATATAATTTAGGAAGTTTCGTGAGATCTTTTCGTCATACATACCCGAGAGACTGAAGACGATAACCTTTGATCAGTGCATTCTGCTTGTACCTTCTTAAGATTCGTCTGCTTCACAAGCTCAAAAGCATTAAAAAATTATGGAGAAGGCTATTTATCTTTCTATTTATCTATAACATCATCTTTTATGTCTAAATTTGGACGTAGGCCCAATCTCTTTCATTCCTGTCTTGATCTATCGATATCTAATCATTTCCTACATGTCGGATGATATCGTCTTTCAATCTCGTAGGTGAACTAGCTTGCCGTCTAGTATAAAATGTGCTGAGTTTCTCTACTACATATAACTCAAAATAAAGATATCGGCTGGAGAACCAAAGTCACTGACATGCATAGATGTTTGAGTTAGCACAGTGAATTTACAATGATGTAAGTTATCTTAGATGAAGAACCAGTAACCGTTGAATTAAAGGAATGCTGAAGTGCTCAGCTAACGTAATATGACACTCCTTAGCTAGACTGAGCTGTGATCTCTGTAGAGCAGCTGACAGAAATTAGAAGCCAGTAGCCAACGATTATGATAAGTTGCGTATCGTAAGGATGACTTATTTCTAGCATTAGATTGCCACAGGTTGATGATGATCCTGTGAAATATGTCAAAGCCAAAGGCATGAGTAAGTTACAGAAATCTTTATGTTCTGATGAAATTATTTATTGTACAATTTAAAACAATGGTAGAGAGTTATGTATTTATATAAATAATAAATAAATTAAAATAAATAAAGCCTTTATTACTGTTTCTTATTAATTATCATTATTTAATTAGTTAAATTTAATCTGTAGAATCGACAGCTTGTCTTTCGACAAAGGCTTCCTGCAAAGATTTCCATGCCGCTCCATCTCTTGATAATCCTATCCATTTTTTGCTTGCAACTTTTCTGAAGTCATCTTCCCAGCGTTTTATCTCCCGCCCTATTCCTATCCCTTGGATACTATTCTAGGACTATTTTTGTACATTTTTCTTCACTTTCCCTTATCATACGTCCTGTCCATTGGCATTTTAATGGCGTACATACTTTTATTGCATCTTTAAATTTGGTTAGATTTTTTATATCTTTACGCTAATTGTATTTCTCTCTATACTGTTTTGACATATATTTATGTTGTTCATCCCATGTTTGGCCACCATATGTTAAACATAAGTATTTATATTACTACAATTAAAAAAACATATTAATTTTAAACAATAGTTTTTTCTTTAAATTTAAAGTAAAATTTGTTATAACAAATTTTACGTTTAATTCAAAATTGTGATTTAATGGTCGTAATTTATCAACAATTTATTGTAATTTTATTAATGAATATTACTTTTATAGCTATTACGTTATTCAATGGAATTATTCAATGATTCCAAAATAAATGTTTAATGATTCTCTTTTGTTGGGCACGCGTTTATGATGTCATTAAATTACCATGCGTTTGCAGCACCGTTCATGAACATAAAGCCGATAAAATCGAACATATGGGCCATTTGTAGTTGAACACAGCCATAAAGTTATTAATTCTGATGAAAGATAACATCACGGGTGTGTGTGTATAACCAGGATTGTACGATATTAGTTTACTGAAATTTTGTTCTCTAGCCCTTATATGGCTAGAGAACAAAATTTCAGTCTGGGTCAGAGAGTCTGGGTATGAAGAAAATTAATTCCAAATTTGAAACTTTTGTTTCTTTTTTTTTGTAAATAATTCCTTGATTATTAATGGGCGTTACTTTGCGGAAATCCATCACTATGTGACAGTCAAAAGTTTTACTTAGCTAAGATCCGTGACAAGCAAAACAATAACAGAAAATTAATAATGTGTGTTTTTCTGCTGGATGAAGTGGACTTATTTGGAACTTAAACCAAAAACATACCGAAAATCGGCCATCAATTCTCCACCCACCAACCACCATACACCTAACACACACTATCACTTTTCCACCTTGTAAAGGACACGTGTTTCGCCCCAACACGAGGCATCTTCAGGTATAGTAAACTCTACGCAAGACACCCGAAAAGTTTTCTGTTATTGCAAAACATATAACATAAAAATATAATAATAACAGAAAACTTTTCGGTTGTCTTCTTGTCGCGGATCTTAGCTAAGTAAAACTTTTCACTGTCAAATAATTCCTTGTTTGGTTTGTGACTTTTTACCTACTTTTCGCGGGTTTGTTGTCAGAAGGTTATTAGTCATCTAAAACTAACTTCTTGTTATTTTTAGTATTATACAATAATGTATATTTGTCACATCATCCTGCCTTATTGTAGCTTTAAACATATATCTTTGTGTCTATTGTAATGGCAGAAAAAGCAATGATTTGTTTGCCCCAATGAGATATCCGCTGGAGTGTGATTTCAATTTTGGATACAAGTTTATTTCGACGCTCTTCTATGGACTTTTCAGAGACGTTCGCTCAGTCGCAATAAAGTGCATCTACCGTGCTGTCATAGCAGTGAATGTTGCTAATTTTCAATATATCATTGATATGCAGAAGAAACAGAGTGGGAGACAACACACAGACTAGGGGACACCAACGTTTACATGCAATGGATCGGAGCTTGCCCCGTCGACTACGACTTTGATGCTTCGCTCTGCGAGGAAGCTGGTAATCCAGGTGTATTTTCTATAAAGTTTTACACTGGTAAATAATATATTATTTCATTTAAATTGAAAAATATTATTTATTACCTTCAATGATACATATGTGGATTATTAAAAAAAATAGGAGAAATGGACATCTAATAATATAAAAAAACTTGCAAACGTCAACAAAATATCTACGACACCTAAATATTTGCTGACCAGTATTGAGTCAAATCGTATTTGAAATTTTCGACGCAGCATCCCCCTACTTGAGAATTGGACTTGTCTTTTGTTAAATTGCCAGTTCGAGCCTCTTCAAATAAAAAAGCATTTGGAACTGGGTCAGGGAGAATTGAAATGGCGTTTAGGATTCTCTGAGTACACAAGGATTTTCTTATTTCACTTTTATGAACACCTTTGTAGTAGTACAATATTTGCACGTTCATAATAAAATCGTCTGTTTAGCAATTGGCGCTTATTTTTATTGGCTGAAAACAATTACATATTTTACTTGAGAAATAAAAGTAAATGTTTTATTATTTTTAAGATGGCATATAAATATTTTATATGGATTTATAAATGTTTATTCCGCGTCTGGTAACCCCTCCAATCCGCATTTCCTTTCCTGCCCCTTCCGTTTTTCTCTATCCTTTCCCTTCCTCTCCGCCAATCCACGGTCTGCCGTGCCAATGGATGCGTGGCTAGGGACGAGCCTAGTCGAAAGCGTGCCGATCGTCCCGGGGTCGGGCTCCCCCGGGGATTATGGTGCCTTACCTCAGCATTTAGGGCTCTGCTGGGGCTCCCTTGCGGCTCGTGGGATTCATTAAGACGAATTTAATATACCTAATTTGTCGAAAAATGACGGCGACGTGGTTCGCCACCCGTCACGTCCTGATTCTCACGAGAGCGAAAAACGACCAATGACGAGCGGTTTCGCTACGATGAATGGCCGCGGATGGAGCTCTGTGGTTTCAGCCAACCCCTGCGGGGGATAGGCGTGAATATATAAAAAATATATAACAGTCAGAATTTTTACTTAGCTAAGATCCGCGACAAGCAAACAAAAATAGAAAAATAATAATGTGTGTTATTTTACTGGAATAAGTAAACTTACAGGGAACTTTAACTAAATCTTACGAAAAAATGGTCGCACCAAACCAAATAAGCACCAATACCAAACACACACCACCACTCTTTTACAATGTATACGACACGTGTTTCGCCTCAACACGTCATCATTAGATAGTAAACTCTGCAGAAGACAACGCAAATCCACTTGTTCCAGTACGAAAACACACATTATTATTTTTCTATTTTTTTTTGCTTGTTGCAGTTCATCAGTCTCATATTTTAGGTGATTTAATAATAAATTTTACATTATTTTTATAGTAAAAAATATTTTTTTTTCGTTTACATATCTCTAAAATATATAACAACAATCGCCACGTTGACCTGTCATAGATAATGCCCGTCATAGCTTTCTATGTAGACTGTCTAAATGATTTCAATTAGATAATAAATTTAATAAATTACATCTTAGCAAAAACGCCACTGTCACCGAAATCGGTTGGGCGGTTTCGGAGATAAGCATGTACGAACGTAGTGATATGTGATTTTTATATGTATTAGGATAACGCTTTACACTCATCGCCACATAGTAGGACTCCTTTCATTGTGGGTATTATTATGAACATCCAATGAACGGTCTGATCAGTTATTATAAGCCACCGAAGGATAAAAGGTTATTAATGTACTAAAAGTTTTTAGTCCTCGGATAGGTATGTCCTTTAATGTCACTTGAAACTCTAACTCACTAAGAGTAACATGAGAAAGTTTCGGTTTTTTTATCAAACACAAAACTTTTGCTGAACCACTTTTTAATCAAACACTATTGGAAACAAAATGAGGCGGGCGAGAAGAAAGTTTCGGTTTTTTTATCAAACACAAAACTTTTGCTGAACCACTTTTTTATCAAACACTATTGAAAACAAAATGAGGCGGGCGAGAAGAAAGTTTCGGTTTTTTTATCAAACACAAAACTTTTGCTGAACCACTTTTTTATCAAACACTATTAGAAACAAAATGAGGCGGGCGAGAAGAAAGTTTCGGTTTTTTTATCAAACACAAAACTTTTGCTGAACCACTTTTTTATCAAACACTATTGAAAACAAAATGAGGCGGGCAAGAAGAAAGTTTCGGTTTTTTTATCAAACACAAAACTTTTGCTGAACCACTTTTTTATCAAACACTATTGGAAACAAAATGAGGCGAGCGAGAAGAAAGTTTCGGTTTTTTTATCAAACACAAAACTTTTGCTGAACCACTTTTTTATCAAACACTATTGAAAACAAAATGAGGCGGGCAAGAAGAAAGTTTCGGTTTTTTTATCAAACACAAAACTTTTGCTGAACCACTTTTTTATCAAACACTATTGGAAACAAAATGAGGCGAGCAAGAAGAAAGTTTCGGTTTTTTTATCAAACACAAAACCTTTGTTGAACCACCGACACTGTTGAAAACAAAATGAGCCCAACGAGAAGAAAGAACATAATTACGAAAATATTTCAAAAAGACTTTGTGAGAAATTCACTCGTTATTTAGCAGTTTGGTTAACAAACAAATGTCACTTTTTTGCCATTTGTTTAATAATAAATTAAAAAATAAATTAAATGAAAATGCGTTACGGACTACAATTATTTCAATTTAGTGATTTAGTGTTAAATAAAAATAGGTAAAAAAACTTTTAATTTAAACGGTTTTATTAACACACTAAAATAAAAACAATGGGCGCATGAGACTTTGAATTAATTACATAGTCGTTATATAGATTCTTATGCGCCTCGCGTTATTATTTTAGTATTTGAATTAAACCGTTTAACATAAAAGTTTTTTTTATTTATTTTTTTTTTATATATTCACGCTTATCCCCCGCAGGGGTTGGCAGAGACCACAGAGCTCCATCCGCGGCCATTCATCGCAGCGAAACGGCTCGTCATTGGTCGTTTTTCGCCCTCATGAGAATCAGGACGTGACGGGTGGCGAACCACGTCGCCGTCATTTTCGTCAAATTAGGTATATTAAATTCGTCTTAGTGAATCCCACGAGCCGCAAGGGAGGATGGAGGTTAGCCCCAGCGGAGCCCTGCATGTTGAGGTAATCCCCGGGGGAGCCCGACCACCATACCATAGTCCCATGCACCATAGTCCCCGGGGGAGCCCGACCCCGGGACGATCGGCACGCTTTCGACTATGCTCGCCCTTAGCCACGCATCCATTGCCACGGCAGACCGTGGATTGGCGGAGAGGAAGGGAAAGGATAGAGAAGAAAGGAAGGGGCAGGAAAGGAAATGCGGATTGGGGGGGTTATCAGACTCGGAATAAACATTTAAAAATCCATTTTAAATGTTTATTATACAATAAATATTTATTCCGATGCGGGAATCGAACCCGCGACCATTGACTCTGCGGGCGGAGGGCCCCGCCACTGAGCCAATCGGTCGTCGTAAAAGTTTTTCGTACCTATTTTTATTTTCTAGTTCTTCGTTTACTTTTTTCACCCAGTGGTAATGCATGGAACTCTTCAAAACCAACAAAATTAATTTAACTTCAGGGGCTACTTGTAACGGTGGAAGAGTTCCACACACAACCTCCTGAGAGACCCTTGCTACCAAGTTAAGAGTACTGTGTTGTAATGTTAAGGGGACTCGACATGCGTTTAAAGGTTTGATAAGAATCAATTTAGTAGAAGTAGTTGAAAAAGCAGTCGGAAAATTTGGTACAAACACAAATATACGGGGTCAAGCTAAAAAAACCGCACATCTCCGCTATATCTTCCGTAGTATTATTATTCATTATTGATATTGCATTGGTAAACCCGACATGAGAATACTAAAACAATGAATTATAATGAAAACTGTAGAAAAAGGTTATGGATTCTTACATGGACAGTCAAAAGTTTTACTTAGCTAAGATCCGCGACAAGCAAATAAATAACAGAAAATTAATAATGTGTGTTTTTTTGTTGGATTAAGTGGATTTATTTGGAACTTAAACCAAAAACTTACCGAAAATCGGCCTTAAAAACTTCGGCGAAAACTTACTGAAAGTAGACTCTACGGAAGACAACCGAAAAACTTTTCGGTTGTCTTCCGTAGAGTCTACTATACCTGAAGATGCCTCGTGTTGGGGCGAAACACGTGTCGTTTACAAGATGGAAAAGTGGTAATGTGTGTTTGGTGTTGTGTATGGTGGTTGGTGGGTGGATAACTGATGGCCGATTTTCGGTAAGTTTTTGTTTTAAGTTTCAAATAAATCCACTTAATCCAACAGAAAAACACACATTATTAATTTTCTGTTATTGTTTTGCTTGTCGCGGATCTTAGCTAAGTAAAACTTTTGACTGTCCATGTAGTGGTGGATTTCCGCAAAGTAACGCCTGACTCCATTAATAATCTTATGGATTCTTGTTTGTTACCCAGCTTATCCTACGGATGCCATACCAGTGTTTTAATAAAACTACAAAAACTAATTCTATAATGTTAAGAGGAGCTAAGTCCAACTTATTTTTTCCACATTTACTCTTTTATCGAAACAATGTGACTTGAAACTGGTTAAGAAATAAAAAGTTATTATTTTAATAAGTATACTGGTGTAAATTTGTTTTTTGTACTAATTAGTTTTTATACTAATATTTTTTTATAGACGCGATTGCTGCTTATTGCTGGGGGGATTAAAATCTAACCCACCATGCTTTAAAGAAGCATGGTGGGTTAGATTTTATTCATACAAGGTTTTATTCCCACAAATATTTATTCCGATGCCGTAATCAATACCACGACCATTAATTTTAATTTTAAAATTAAAAAGCGGTAACTTTGACACTGAGCCACTGAGATCGTCGATATAATAACATTTTAATTTAACTAAGAGCCACTTAATTAAACTATATGTATAGCTATTAAGTAAAAACATTAATTTGATTTGTTTTATAAATTGAATTAATTGGATTTCGTTGTATTACATTATTTGAACGTCTATAAATTTATCTTCGGGTTGTACGCATTATAGAAAGAGCTGGAGTTCAATCACATTTTAGCCGCGGGCGTATTGAATCAGGCATGGCAGTTTGGGAAATGATTTCTTTTCCTAACTTGACTGGCGGGAGCTATGCAATCTTCTCATCTTCTCAAATATAATCCTGCCTAATTCGTTGCTATTTCTTTTTCGCTTAGCCACATTTTTGTCTTTGTTACATGTGGATTTTTTGTTATTTTTTTAATCTCTAAAAGTAGTCTTACTATTCAAAAGATATATAACATATTATTTAACTTGATTACATTAAGCAAAATTTTAAATATTATTAAGTATTTTATATCGGTATGTATAGAAAAACTCATTCGCTTTAAGTATGTAAGTTCAGACGTAATGTTTGAATAATTCTAGAATTTACTATTTGGTGTTAGGAGAGGGTAATCCATCATTTAATTGGCGAACATGTTTCGAGAAATCGAAATTTATGCAGAACCAAAATAACTGACATATCAAATTGAAGTGACAATGGGATAGAGGTTAGAGTTGACGGATGATGGAGATGAGACCACTTCTTAGTAAACATAGTTTGGGACGTCCCCGGTCTGATCTGTGCAAGGCGGCTGGCAGAAACGGAATGCTTGAAGAAGATAGAGCTTTTTTTTCTATACTAGCAGTACATTGACGCAAACTCTGGAAGATGATAATAATCTATTTTCTATTTGATCCAGGCCGCTCTGTACTGATCGTTATTCGATCATTATTACCACGAGGTAATTCCACGTTACGTTTTTTATAACCCAGTCTATACTCTATTATTCTTCTACTCCAACGGTTATCAAGTTTCCGACATTTTTTTATGAGATAGGAGGGCAAACGAGCAAGCGTGATGAAAAGCAATCAACGCCGCCCATAGACAACCGCGACACCGCAGGAGTCACGGTAGCGTTGCCGGCCTTTTAGGTTTGCGTAGACTTGTTTTGAATGTGACAGATCTTACAGCTTCAATTCGGAAACTTAGTACCAATAATTTAAACATTAGAATTATTAATAAATAGAAATTATGTAAAAGCATTTTTTTTAGCAGCTAAATAAGTAAAACAATTTTCAAGTTTGTTCAATTGAAACAATTTCCACAAAAAATGTTGAAATACGAGCGAAGTCGTAAGCACAAACCGACCGTGAATTTCGTACCAACTGGGAGATTGCTTCGCTTATCTTATTGGTTTCTAAAAATTTTCAGCTTCAGCACTCCGCGGCAACACAGAATCGCAGTATGACGTTATCTACTTTAGATATTCAATTTATGTTTTGTAATATTTCATAACCTGAAATATATTGAGTTGATTGAATAAGTTGAAAAATGCAAATAAATATAATGTTACACTCTTATTACTCATGGTTCTATTAACATTTAAACAAGTATAACATTTTACTACCTATTCCTCCCTGACAAATGAAAAATCTTCACACTTGACACGCTGATTTACTAAATTCTAAAAAGTTTTAAGAGCCCTCTTAACGCTGCTTTGATTAGCGCTCTCTCCTTATTACGCGATAATCAAAGCAGCGTTAAGGGGGCTCTTAAATCTTTTTTGAATTTAGTAAATCGGCGTGTCAAGTGTGAAGTTTTTTCATTAGTCAGGGAGGAATAGGTAGTAAAATGTTATACTTGTTTAAATGTTATTACGCGATAATAATCACAATGATCAAAGCAAATAAAAAGCCTTTCCGACGACGATTTTAAAAAATTAGCAGAACAGCAGCTAAACACAGTGACGTTATTGTAAATTTTATTGAAATAAGAGATATTTATTTTTGACTCACGCTTGCATCTACATAAGTAGAAAAAACATAAAAATAACTATGAATACTGAACTAAAAAAACACAACCATAAAAAGTCAAATATGGAAATAATTAATGGAACAAAGAAAGTAATTAAAAAAGGAAAACCTAACAAACAATATAATGTTATCATCATATTCTTTGTTAGTTTTTTTAGAAGATGACGTTGTCAAAAGTTGCTCAGTATAAGTCGAAATGATATGACCACATATTTCAGCGTTGATTTTCAGTGAGACGTAACGTAATGATATGACGCCGATGATGGTGATTGCCATCCGTTTATAGATTAAGTACGTTTAATCATAAGTATAAAATAAATGTATATATAATGACACGGGTTATATGAGATGCAGATGTTAGAAGAAATAGTGCGATAAGAATGTCCGCAAATACTGCTTAATTGGCACAAAACTAAGAAAAACGTTGTTTTCGCTATGATGGAGTAACAAACACTGAAGTTAAAACTTAGAAGGAATGATTCTATCATTAAAGTCTAAAATTACATGCATCTGGTAATTCATTGTTAGGAAACAGCATGATAAGTTCAAAGTCATAAGTATTAAAAGATTTTTAAAACCAAATTAATAAGTCTTAATTAATAATTATTGAATTAAGTGATCGATACATGAGAATTCCCTTAATATATTTTTATTAAACAGTCTACATAAATTAGTATGAATTCTACACTGCGAGTTTTGTAGATCAGTTTACATTTTCTTGACGGTAGATACTTGTCTTCCCTCTTTTGGTTTGTAGAAATGCGCTACTTTCAACTTCCTATAGATGTGGCCTCTTTGAAATAACTCGATCACTTATCGACTTTATAACGTCTCCGTGCATTTTGACACCTTGACTTGTTAACTTTAGAGCTTTTTTCCTAATTGTAATATTTGACGTAAACATGTTTGTCCGGAAGTTATTCATATAACGACAGCTTATGTACATATTATCTGTTGGTTGCAATATGGTTGTAATGCGACATCCGTTGTCAATCTTCAAATTTTAAAATAATATCGAGGCGAGCTGTTGTTAAAACTTTGCTAGGACCCATAATTTAAGTTTTGTAAAATTAAACTTATCACGATTATTTTATTTTACGATTTAATTTATATTATACGATTAAAGTTCTCTAGGAGAAAATTAGCAAAAATCATTGCTTGATCACTTCCTCATCTTCCCTTCACAGTTCCCGGAGATTTAAGCTTATTGTAATATTACTACCATTATCGGAGTCTTTGGACCTGGAGGAACTTTTAGTAGTTTTAGCCAAATCGGTTTTAATTTTATGTTGCTGCATAAGAACGAATATTGATAAGAGTACTCGCTACAAGGTACACACACACACTACATATATATATATATATATATATATATATATATATATATATATATATATATATATATATATATATATATATATATATATATATATATATATATATATATATATATATACATATATTTATTGTATGCAATTAAATTTGTATAAGTTGTGTTTATTTCATTTATTACAAGCTGCATCAATTTTCTTAGTCTCGCCCGCAGATTGGCAGTTTAAACAAATAAATGAATGAAAGAATATTCCGAATCCGGTTATCCCAGTAACCCGTTTTGACCTGACGTGGTGGGTAAATGTCCATTCCCAACTGTCCATTTTAGAGGACTGTTACAGGTGCATTGATTAATTGAATGGCACCTAAGAATTTAAAGCGTTTAAATCGTTAATTAAAGACACGGAAAACCATAGTACTTCATTATTTGGGTTTGTTAAGAGATTGTTCGTTATTAATCTGTACTAAATAACTATTTGATTAAAATACGCAAGAAGTTTTCGTGAATATGTAAGATGTTACAGTTCAGTGAACGTAAAATAAAATCGATTATTTATTTCTCGCATCTTTTACTGCTTGAGTGACGTGACAGATGTTGTGTGTTCGCATCGAAGGCCGATATTTGCGGTTTCAATTCCAGCACCGAAATAAATATTTGAAAGGGTTTTTTACCGAGTATAGTTTTTTGTTAGAATAGTAGCTTATACTATAAATAATCTAGTTAAGGTTAGTTAAATCTCCAATATTTTTTCTGCGATATTTTCAAAGGTGTTATCGGAATTTGGCTAAAATTAACTTTTTGAGCGGGGATTCAACTCCGGCTATAATTGAATTTTTATAGCTTTAGCTTTGAAAATGATAACTTGACTACGTGAGTGTTGAGAACCGGAAACTTAACTCCTTTTCACATACTCACTCTTGTCTGATTATTGACATCTTACCCTAGGGTAGACAGTGCATTTGCAGTGCCTTGACATCACAAGCACCTTGGATGGCAGTGATTACTTACTATATTTACTCGACGTCTTACGTTCTATAACAAGAGCAGAGCAGTAAATTCAACTATGAATCAGTAAATTGTTTATTTCTTGTTTTTACTGTGAAAATATCTGTAACAGAGTTAAATTTATGTATATATATGTTTATTATAGGTATTGATTTTGAGTCTTGATGTCTTGTCAATATGCCTTAAACAAGCTTCGTGGGTTAATGTCTATTCCTCCGGAAATAGAAAGACTCCACATCTAGTATCGGGACATACATATATGGGCTTTATGAAAAAAGTTTTTTAAATTAATGAATACTTAATGATTAAATGAAGAATATAAAATAATATAATTAGCAAAAGAGTCTAGTATATGCTACTCAAAAATCTTTTTACTAATATTTTCAATCGAGCAATGGAGCAATAAATTTCCATTTTCGATAAACAGGTGAATTAAAAGGACATCCCTTGGAAGTAAGCCGTGTTCAATCGACCTATAAAATCTAATGGCAAGGGAAAATAAAAAAGAGCTCCGTAGACAACAAATGGATGTTCTAGATGTGGACAATAAACATTTTATAGCCGCAAAACGTTTTAGTACTCTCTGTAATGGTTTTCATAAACTATTACCAGCCATAAGTATCGACGTGCGTGCCTTTTCATTACGCGATAAATTGTACAGAGTAGAAAGTGACATTCAGTATTATCTTTAAAAGCATTTTATTAACGGAGACAGGCGTTATTTTGCGGAAATCTATTGCTCAGATGGAGAGCAAAAAACTACCATCCTAAGATTCGCGATAAAAAACCAAATACGAAAAAAATTATTCTACATAAGAAACTAATACCAATTTTTTAGTGCGAACACAACGCGTTTTTCCTCAATAAGAATCATCTTCACGTGTAATAGACTACTCGATTGTCTTTTTTGTCTATTATACCTGTAGATGCCAAGTGTTGAGGCGGAATGCGTTGTACGCTATTTCTTAATAGTATACTGGTTCGTATGTAGACGATATTATTTTTCAAATTTGGTTTTTTAATTACTGGGCTAGAAAAATAAAGGACCGCTGACACGAAAAGGAGAATTATTTGTTTAAAAAAATACGCAAGCGTAGTGTGGGACGCCCCGGGGCTATAAAGAGCAACGATCTGCATAGTGCCGAAGATTATCAGAGGATTGTTGCCTTATTGAGTTTCCACTTATGTATGAGCTCCTAAACTCGTAAAAGCGGCAGCGTCTAGTGTCCCTCTTTTCTTGCTTGCTGTACGCACGGTAACTAGCAGAAGTTGGATGTATGTAGGCCTTTGTCCAGCAGTGGACTGTCATAGGTTGACGTTTATACTGAAACGCTGAAGGTATATATAAAAGCATGTGTTAACACTTTATTAAAAATAAATATTCTTTACTGAGATAGGCGTAAAGTGATTTTCTTATAAAGTCCAAAATTTGCATATACATATGTGACAATAGCAATATGCGAATGGGTTCTAGTGAATTCGTTTAATAGTGATCCCAACCACATACTGCCCATTTCGAACGTTATTATGGGCCCAAAACTATTTCAGGAGTTAATTCGATACAGTTCCGAGAACTGTTTGTATTTAATATATTTATAGTCGCTATTTGTAGTTTGCGCCCGTATGTTTTAATTAAATACAGTCACTGTTTGATAATTACTTTGAAGGGAATATTTGTACTAATAAGGAAATTCTTTTGATGGAAGTTTATCAATAGTGAAGAAAAGAATTTCATCAATGCGATACAACTAAAAACGTATTTGCAAATAATTATTTGAATGATTCCTGGAAACTGTTTCTATATAAGGAATATATTGTATAGAGTTCTCATGCATATTTGCAGCCACAAATACTTTTATTCCATCTATCTTCATACTATCAAATGGTACTAGGTAGGTTATTCTCCTTCATGCACTGTCTCGGCGCGGTAATTCGGTGCTTCATCGAGCGCCTGGTAGTGCAGGGAAAAGTAGAATGGAGCTGAGCGCGTGGCAAAATCCCAATGCAGTGGACGGATAAGATGAAGACCGCTCTCAATAGCCCCTTACATGAATAGATGAAGAAGGCAGCCATGAGGGATAAATGGCGGCGTCTGGTTAATTAAAATACTAATATATATAACGATAATATATATACTACTATATATACCGGTGATTGCTCTGTTAAGAGCATGACGACATAGAAGAAGGTAGGTTAGGTGGTTTTTATAAATCATACGTTATTTATTTTACACAAACAAACGCATAGGCATGTACGTACACACACAAACAGACACACACACAGGCACACTTTTCGAGTTTTGAATCACATTCTAAGGCTTGCACTGAAAGCCCGTGCAGTTGTGGCTGTCCTAATTAAACTTAACGGTGATATATTTATTTTATTGCGAAAGTCAAAAGCTTTAGCCTGAATTGAAGTGATATAAATAGCAACGCTTAAGACAGAAAGAAATGGCGAAACTGATACCTGACCTCTGCCAGGATGTAAGGATTTAGGATGTAAATAGAGAACGAGAGAGAGTTACTATTGCTTACGTCAAATTCGATGACGATGTATTCGGAAAAATAAGAGTAAGTATATGGAGGGATTATTTTAACTTGTTCTGTAATACATATATACGACAATGATTTCTTTTGATTTCATTGATTAAATAAAAAACAAAATTTTGATTAAAAAACAATTAAATACATTAAGTATATTCGAGTTTTTAATCGTATACATCTAGCACAAAATTATCTTTTAATGAAAATCAAACAAATGCCTTGATAATTGCCTAAACACAAGTTCAAATATCATAGCACTATTGATTCACTTAACTAGTTCAATGGACTATTCGGCTAAACGAACTATGGCGTATACAAGTTTGTACAATGTTGCGCTTCGCCTACTTTCCCTATCTCCGATGCAAGCGTGGGTGTTATTATGCAACAATTCAATAAGCACTACACGTTTGTTTGAAATGCTCACCTGTTACAATGAAATATTTTTTAAACTACACTTCTAAGAATCATTTCTGCACCGGCTCTCTTATGTACCGAAATAATACAGAAATATAACATACAGAAAAAAAATCTTCGTAAGATCCTGAGCTCAACCAAAGGGGCAGTTGGCGATGTCGAAAAAAAAGCCGAAATCGAGCATCAGGTGGCCCAACCAAATATAATCAGAGAGACTAAGGCTCGCTGACTCCATTGGCTCGATCACGTTGAAGGAATGGTGAAGGATCACGGAGTCGCAGAGAAAGAGCGTATGTGGGTCATCCTTATAGATGCCGTCCTATAGTAGACGCACCGGTTACGGCTGGAGAGACATAGTGGAGGGTGACTTGCGCAACCTTCAAGTCATTAACTGGGAGAAGGTGGCGCAGGACAGGGCATGGTGGTGAAAGATCTTTTCGGAGGCCAAGATCCAACCAACAAAGTTAGACTATAAACATTTTTTAGTATTCTATGATTACTGGCATAGATTATTCTAGGTTTGCCCTATGGCCATCCCTTTTTCGAGGTTGTTGTATAAAATCGCCTTATATGTACTAAAAACCAACCACATCTCACTTGGTAAGACTCGAGCTTACGATTTAAGGTCGTGAATTCGTATCTTCCATTGAACTATTTATGTGATCCATTTCCTAGCACAAACATCATTAAGCTTATTTAGAATGGTTACAAATAATTCTGGTTATATTAGAAACACTGCTAATTTTCTTAAAAATAAAAAATCTGGGATCCCCAGTCCGCCTGCCATATGTGGGGATTATGGTAACACTTCAACCTAACCTAACAACTGGTCAGGTCTAGAAGTGGACTGTTACGACTATATTTGATTGAAGTTTCTGAATTTATAACATTGCAGGGACACAAATCAAAATCCTGTTATTGCTTTATAAAATAGTACATCCATCTGATTGTAAGAATTTATCTTGAAAACGACTGAAAGGTTTTGATTAGACTTTGATGAGTAAATAGGAAATAATATTTAAGCGTATACTCTTTTTTTAAGAGTGCCTCTCTGACTTGCGTAGGTTGGTAGCGAATTCAGCACAACTCTCTTCCTCCTTCGAGAGGTGCAGGAGTTCTGGAGCACTCGCTATCGCTCCAGTTCCGGATATGACGTAGCCAAGACTTTCTTTTTCGACCAATTTTTCTTTTGCCCACGATTTTCCCATCATAAGCAGTTGCAGTAACTTATACCTGTCATATCTCATGATATGGGTATTACTGGGTAATATTTACCCAGGTAAGCAACTTTTCTACCTGTGACGGTCTGCAAAAGTTCACGTTTCTGCTTGACTTGTCGGAGAACCTCATCATTGGCTTTGAATCCAGCTAATAGCGAGCATCCGTTTATATGCCCAGACTTAGTACGCTTCTATATGTTTTCTGAGGTATCTTTTAAGCGTCCAAGTCTCCCATCCGTATAGAAGAAACGGATAGTAGGTAGATGAAATTATTAAAATGAAACCGTTTCTTTAGAATATAAATGGAAATCCAAATTTTAAATAGGTTGGTGTTATATTACATGTGTTAATGGATGAGAAGTAACTAGGAAGTGGGTTACGTAACCCGTAATAAATACCTATACAATGCAATAGACGAGCGGTATTCGGGTTATCGCTCACAGTTGACAAAATAATGGGGCGTGCGAGGTGGGTAACACGTGTCGACGCGGCCGGAGATGAAAGAAATGTTTACAATATTCATAAACGGAGGTGGCTTGTAGACATTTTCTTTTAGCGCATATAGATAAAAAATTACAATGTAAATAAGTTAATGGAATCGAACGACTTGACTTGACTTTTTTTTTGTTTGGGTCGGTATAATGTTGATTCTATAGTTCGCTGGGAAACAGTAACTAACTAAAGTTAAGTTCTTAAAAAGTTTTTTATTTATATTTTGTCTGATTTCGAAGGTCAAAATAACTTAAGTAAACCTATTGATTTTATAAGTATTGATTTTATAAGAAATTTAAACTCTGACATTTTCTTTAAGATAGTTAAAAGTTTTGACGTAGTTTTGTGTTGAAGATATCGACAAAATTTATGTTACAATATAATTAGGTGTGCATTTTATTTAAAGTAAGGCTCTAATCATTTATAATGGGATTGTAAAACCTAATTCCAATAAAAAAGTATTTCTGTTACATAATTAGTACACTTAATACATATGTATGTATATACTTCTTAATAATTACACGATAAAGTTGAAAACTAAACAACTGAATACTATATTCGATGAAATAATCAATTAATGTAAAATTAGTCACTATTTCTCTAAGATAAGTGTAGTATTTGTTATTTTTGATATTTTCTAAATAGCTTTTGTTCAACTAAATTTTACTACAAAAATTTGAATAGGAATTTGACGACATTTTACTCAGCAAAAGGGTCTCCTGATAATAATTATTCTTCGTCGCTCATGCATATCGACAACATTTGGGGGTGATACGTTGCCTGACTTCGAAAGAAATGTAAGATAACAGAAGAGGAAGTGGGAGATAACGGAAGAAATTGGAAAAGGTTAGTTCAGGGAAATGATTTATCTGCAACGTTAATGTTAAATACTTCTGTGTGATATTTTTTTATTAATATCGTTTGTGGCTAAATAAAAGAAAATAGATGATTTATGTGATTTTTAATATATTACTTCGAAACGATGACAAAATTGTATTTCATGTTTAACTCGAAGTGAAGTCATATTGTTTTTATGTCAGACTTATTTTTTATGTGATGGGAAGGCAAACGAGTAAGTGTATATACTATTGAACAACAATCAACTTCACCCAAAGACATTTACAACACCGCTGTGCACTTTCAAAACCTAGTAAGTGACACCCCTAACAAAATACGGGTTTATGCATTACACAGTTAGTACTATGCTATGAAACGTCGAGGTGCATTGGCAAAATATTTAAAAAGACCTTTAAAATATGGTTCTAAAATTGAAAAACTTTCTTTTTCACAGCCCATATATGTCCCACTGTTGAGCACGGGCCCCCCATTTCTGGAGGAACAGACATTAACCCACTAACACGCTTGTCTAATTCGAATTGGTGGGGTGAAACAAACAAGTAAACAAAGACTTAAAAGGCATAAATTATTAATGCAGAAAATGTTAAGAACCAACTCATTGTTTGCTCTCCTATAAATTGTCTCGTATCCCTTACTAGTTGCTTAAATAACGCAGATGATAACACCATTGTAGAGCCATTACCGTCCTTTTAAAATTCGCCTAATTTTGTTAAGGTTCCAATGTCATAACTTTATATATTTATTTATTTATGGACCATCAACAGGAGTTACATTCATTAAACATTATTCTAAATAAGTCTAAAAACAGACTTAAATGTTATCCTAATTAACATAAAGATAAAGTGAGAGCAGACAAATCAAATAATTATACAGACTTAAATGTTAGATTTAATACGGTGCATAAGTACCACATTATCGTAAAAAATGTCTATATATCGATTCGGAAATACTGCAAACATAGCTGGTTCTACACATTGCTTGAAATAAGTTACGGGAAATACACACCTTACTAAATAGATCTCATTCAAATTGGTAGTAATGAAACTTCTCTTTGCCAATTCAAGTAGAACTTTGAACGAGAAAAGTTAGAAAACATTATTTATCGCACAATCTGCGTGACCTTACGACATATAAAGGGCATATGGTACCACGCAACCCACTTAACTTCAAGTACTAAGCGCTTTAGCCTAAAATTGTTAGTTACACTTTTAGAATAAAAATGAGTTTTCTCGCATTATAACATAGAACAAGGCTTAATTGCATAAATTAATGACTGTGATTATCCACGGAATAGAAAATGAAGTCTCCAAGATATGTAAATAATTATAAATAAACTAGCGGTTTGGAAGATATTGTCTTGCCCTGAAAAATAAAGTAAACCTAAAACCCGATTGCAGCATTACCCACTGAGTCCAATTGTGGATCTAATCGAAAGGATTAGATTAGAGAGCACCATAAATACATACGAAAAATTTTACGAAAAATAGACCAGCCGTCTAAATAAAATTTCAGTTTAGAGTTTAGTAATAAACATACGTACAGAAGAACTATATATATTCAAATTTTTTACAGCCTATACATATTCTAGTGTTGATAATCGACCTCTCGTTTTCTATGGAAATGGAGATATTATTATAACTCACCTAGCTTTTCCAAGTTATATTGGTCGGACAATCAGAGTGATTAAATAACTGTAGGCCATTTATATATTATTTCAGATGCAGGAATCGAACTCGAAAAAACAATTGACTCGAATTGAAAGCGGTGGCATCGTCACTGAGTCAATAAGGTCGTTATAAATATGTACGTATTATCAACAATTATAGAGAAAAATGTTAGCTTTAGATTCTATCATCACCATTATTAGTCTACGGGAGTCCACTGTTGGACCTTCTTCAAGGCGTGCCACTTAATGCGATCTTTGAATTACACACTTCATTTCTGCCTGTCACTTTCTATAAACTTAGCCAATTGCTCTAGTCGTTAGTGCAATTGAAGTGTCAAAATATAAAGATAAATATTAATTGCTTAAATTTTAATCTCCAACTCTTTCGTTCGGATGTAGGTATGAACGCTAATTTGCCAATAAAAATAAAGGTCATTGACACATACATTTATGTTAGATAAGAACACATTGCCGAGCAATATTCGAGATATAAAAAATCATATATTATAGCGTTGGCGAAATATTTACATAAATATTATTATTTTACATAATTAGCTTAAGGCTATTTTATATCAAAGAGGCTTTTATGAACAAAGCTAACCCACTTCTCATATCACTTTAAGAGCCGTCATTCAACTGCACTAAAGTGTAAAAGTTTCAGTAATTATAATTGTTTTCATTGCCCATATATGTCGCACTGATAGAAATGACCCTCCCCATTTCTGTAGGAATTGAGATAAAGCCATCACATTTGTTCAAAGCGGATTGGAGGGACATCCAGACTTGTGAGAAATTCCCGTAGAACATACTTATATTTACTGGGATATAGTAATCAAACCAGCGACCATTGAATACGAAGGCTACGTCATGGAGCCAATAAGTTCATCATGATCGCGCGTATTCAGATGGATTAATTGGTTCAGATATTCCCAAAATTAACATGGATAAAGAAATATTATAATATTAATAATTTTCCCTTATACATAAATTATACGATCAATAATTTATAAATAAAAACAATTTTTGTTGAGAAAAACATCGCGTATACAAGCGTATAACTTTAATGACTTTATATTATTTATATCCGATTAAAATACATTATAATTTAGTGTAACAAATATTATCAAATTCTGTAGCAGTTTTGGAGCACTCGCTATCCCGGTCCATTCCTCGATATTACGTAGCCAAGAATTTCTTATTCTACCAACTTGTCTTTTGCCCGCGATTTTTCCCATCATAATCAGTTGCAGCAACTTGTACCTATCATGTTTCATGATATGACCTAGGTAAGCAACTTTTCTATATTTGATGGTCTGCAAAAGTTCACGTTTTTGCTTGACTTGTCGGAGAACCTCGTCATTGGCCACCATTTGAGTCCAGCTAATAGCGAGTATCTGTCTATATGGCTACATTTCGAACACTTCTTTACGTTTTCTGAGGTCTTCTTTTAGCATCCAAGCCTCACATCCGTAGAAGAACGGGCCAGATGTAACAGTGGAGCATTCTAATGCGCAAGTAAAGTTTTAGGCAGCGATTACAAAGAAAGAAGGATAAATAATAATTGACAATTAAAAACAAAATTAATGGAATACAAGGTGAATTAATATGCATAAACAACTTTATTTTTCAACCTTTTTTTACTGATCTCGAAACAAGTCTGTAACTATTGTATATATCTATCAACGTACATGTACTGACACTAAATGAAACAAAAACTTTAATGAGATTCAGATCGCGCGATCCACTCATATGTACCCGCACTTAATTCGAGAAGATTAAGCTCAGTTTGCGCTTTGCCTTGTAATAAGTGGCGTTAAATGTGGGAAACGTGTTGGGTTAGAGCGGAACTCTGTAAGGCATAAAAACGGTGGCCGACGAGGAAACAAACCGTCTGCGGAATGAGAAAATGATGCAATAAAATTTTATACCTAACAGTATTCGATACTGTTCATACGTGACCGCTAAACTATATATAGGAGGAGTACATACCTACGCAATGAAACGTGACACTACGTACATTTGACAAAAAAGTTACTCAAGTCACTTTTAACAGTCCGTTAGCTTGCAAAATAAAGTATGTAAAACACATAAAGTAAACGCATTCTCGTAGGACTAGTAAATTTATTTATGGCAAAAATAAAAATAAAATTCTACAACTATTACCATCCATTTTGTACTTTAAATCTGAGGATGATGTAGAAGAGAAACCAGGTACTGAAGCTATAGATGATCAAGTAAATACTGACAAGTCGATAGTGCTGTCATAAAATGTTCCTTTTTCATATAAGAATGAAATGAATGATAATACACACACAATTTTCAGTTGAAGTCATATATTCGTTTTGTCTTCTTGATGATAGTCGATCTCATAAAACGTGTGCCACCGCACTAGACGACTTTGATAAGCGTGACCCTACAAAGCAGTTAAATATTCTCATTAAACCGTTTATTGACATTTTAACGGGTCGTAAAGAATTCAAAACAAGCTTCTTACTATTTGCCGTCCTTAAAGTGGGGTGTAAAAACACGCGTTATTTACATTAACTCCATTTTATGGTTAGCCCTGTCTTTGTTTCAGTATTAAACTGGGCGTTGAATCATCTTTTACGTCATTTTTGCATTTCATAAAATTCATTTAAAAATAAAATCAATCTATTTAATAACATTATTAAATATATGTCCAATTTTATCATCATCAATATCAGTCTGAATTTTTCAATACGGAAATAAATTTTATCATTTCACATCAATTACAAACCACCCACTAGATGTGAGTATTTATTTCAAATAGATTTTACGAATATAATGGCTTATTCGGAAAAATATTAGTTTCTTCAAGGAAGAATGTGATATGGATTTGCAAATGCTCTATTTTTCTTGAAAGCATAATCTTACATATTTCTTAATTGCAATTTTCGCAATTCAAATGAATCTCCAGTGTTCATACAATTGCAAATTTCTAAGGGATTGTGAGATGTGATTTCTCATACTTCAATGACCCGCTTGCTAGTATACTTACCTCTTCTATTAAATTATTGTAGTATATATTATATCTAAATATATCATATAATGAAAATTATCTATTTTGGATCAAATTCTTTGTTCATTCTATCTTGATGCTTTGAGATTACAGTTGAATTTTGAAATGAAACTAAATAGATCATGTCTTGAATATTTTTAAATCCAATCAAAATATTTTAAATAATTATAATTTTTAATATGTTCAATATGATATTTTGATGGTACCTTCATATTACTAGCATAATAAAAATAGTTATTAATATACAAATGTAACTTATTGTCTCGTGAACCAAATTGAATATTTATTTCCAATGTCATTTGAGTACAGTTAAAATGGAAAATAAAACTGCCCGTTTTGTATACATAATTCTTATTTCATGGCCGTATTCCTATCAATGAATCAGTGGTGGACATAAATGACGTTACTACGGTAGCGGTGCATATCGCTTTGTTGAATTTTGATGATAGCAGGTTGTGTGCAGGCTGTGAATTCAAAACGATATCAAATTATTCATGCATTGAAGCTTCCACGTTCATTTGATAAATACAATGATGGCACATAATTGTAGAGAAACTTACTTTTTCTTTAAAGAGGACTAGCAATGTTTTGATTTCAATAGAATTTTTGTTAACCATTTCACCTGAGCTAATAAATAATGTCTGTGCTAGGAAAACATGATTTGCGTCAAGTCTTATTTACTTGATATTTATAATGTTTATTTTTAAAATAAGAAATGTATATTTTGTCATACGTGTATTAAGTTCTTGATTGATTATGTTTCTTATAGTTTTATTATTTTTTTTATCTAAGCTAGCCTTGTCATAAATTCTATTTTTAAACTCTACCAGTCTTACTCTTTCACTATCTGATAATTATACTGCGGTATCCAATGTCGAACCCGAAGTGATTAATAATGTTTAACTTTCACTTTATTTCCAGTAATAGAGGATAAATATTTACTTAGAAAGCGAATCGAATGGAAAGAGCCCAGTGGGCTTACTTTATGCTATTGATTGCGCTTTTAATGCCAGTTCCCTATAATTACAATAACAAAGCAAAGATTAAAAAGCAATTTATGATCAATAAATAACTTAAATTGGTGTCATTTTATATTCTTTTTTAATTAGTAAGTCATTTTATAATTTTAAACTCATGTCAAAAATATAGATATTTAAGACGCTTTCCTAGCATTTATTCCACGTGAAATCCTTCTGTTGCCGCCTGACTCCCGCGGGGGGAGAGAGTCAGCGATAGGCTTAACGTAAGAATAGGTTTAGCCACATCTCAACGATGCGAAGTCGTTAAAAGACGCCCAGAAACCGTTGGGAACAGCGCCATCGAGGACCGGGAAGCGGTCGTCCCTTTGAGTTGTTCATCTCGATTCGGCTCGATCCCACACCTAGGGCTTACAATACCGAACTAAAATCTGAATACCGGTATTTGATATTTAAAATTAGAAATATCGGGATACCGGTATTGAAACCGTATTATTATTGATAAAAAATTTACTAGTTATATTTTTACTTATCTTAGTTGTTATATTGAGTTGTTAACAAATAATATATGAAATCCAATAAATATTGTTCTGAAATGAGTAGATATTATTTATTTTATTACATAAAGAGTAGGAGTAGATAGATAGATACAAAAAAACGTGCAAGTAAAAAAAAAGTACATATTAAATTTGTATGTGTAATAAATGTGCCTGACATAGATTTTAATACAATGAAATTGTTTGTTTATCTTCAAAAAAATTTTCTTATAATTAATTAATATTATTTTAATTAGATTTATATTGTGCATAAATTCAATTTTTATCAACTAATGTAATACCAAAATATCGGTATTTTTACATAAATACCGGTTTTTAATAACGGACAAAAATCGTCCTGTGGATGTCTCCGTATACATAGCATTAATGAAATTTCTGTTTGGATTGAAACAATAAATAAATAATTGAAAAACTTAACTGATTTATTTACTTTATAGATATTTTGTTGTTGATGATAGATTATTAATTTCCTTAATTTAAGTGGATTTTTAACTATACTACTAATAGGAATCAAGTTACTTGATGGTAAAGGATCACCGTTGTTCATAGATATTTGTAATGCCAGTAAGTAAGTGTCACAAAAACATTGGAGACCTTTCGTAAACACCTACGCTCATCTCTTAAATACCTCAATGTCTTAAATTTTCGGAAACACCGTAAGTGGTAGATTGTTCCACAGCTGAAAGAACGAAGCATGGACGATTTCCGAATACCTCTCAGATTATTTGACTACAAAAGTGCAAGGGATTTTGAGCAAGTCCACAATAAGGCAGTCGTCAAAGTACGAAACGAAGTCAAAATGTTCCATTTCATATTAAATTATATTTTACATTAAAATATAGTAGGGCTTCTTAATTCACACAAAGGATGTTGATATAAAATTTGGAATGGCACAATAGCATTGTGTCTTACGTGATTAATAGGCGACTGTAATGCTAGCTATAGGTCTATTGTATTCAAACTGTGCCAAGAAACACACGTCTTCCTTTAAATAATTTGAATATTTGTAATTATTTCACATACGATGATAAAAATATTTCTTTTAATGTCATTAACGCTGTATGTTGTGAATAATAAATTCATTGTGAGAATGATATCCAAAGTCATTTTTGATTTAGCTTTAAAGTGAATCACAAAATGGGGGCCAGGTGTATTTTACATAACGATGTAATTTAATACTTACATTTTAAGTTTAAAACTCATTCATAAAAATCATTAAAATAGTTTTGTTCTAATTAGTCTTTTTTTTATGGGATAGGAAGGCGTGTCACCTGATAGAAATAGCTGTGAAACTTTACTAAACAAGAGGTACTAAAAAAGAAGAGTAATAATTTTAAGAACAAAATAAATATATAATATTATGACTTCAACATGAATTGATATTATAGATAGAGCAAGAACAAAATTTATCTCTTAGAGATTTTAATTTTGGCTTTATTGTTTTATGACTGAAAATCCCTATGCGTTTGTATAATATATATTAGCAATTTCCTAAATCCGGTTTCACCAAACCATCACTTTTTTATTTAATATTTATTTCAGGTTTACATATTGACACTTCACGTTGAACTATTTCTTTTCTCTGGTCGTATTTATTATTTACCAGGATTAAAACTAAAAAAACATATCGCGCTATTAATCTACTAGAAGTGAATTACGCACAATATGGAAGCTGAAATTCGAGCGTCTGTCAATAGTGTGTACGTATACCTTTTATATTATTATACCATTAGCAATAGTTCGATTTACAGCCCATCAATATTTACAAGGATTAATCAGAAAATCTATTACACAAACACTTTAAGGAAGCGCATAATGGTTTCCAGTAAGGGCAACCATAATTCAAACGTTGCCCGCAGTAAAGTCAATAGTGTTGACGTTTGTACAAATATACGATCCAGATTTTATTTCATCGGCCATCAATTTAAAAATGGTCTGATTCTTACTTTTATGAGCGTCAATGCCAATCTCAAAGAGATTTTACGACACTCAAGAAAGTCAGGATTAAGTGACTATTTTTAGCCTTAGATTCCTAAATAAGTCATAAGTGCTACCCAGACACGACGTCTGGGTTTATCGACCTATAGTCGATGTTCGAATTATTTATCTCACTTGCATTCTCAGTGGATGCAAGTGCATTTCTATGCCTATTTACTCTTCCGTATTTCCTGTACGTACTATTTATAATTTAGGGAATGAAAGCACATGTATTGTTATTTCTCTATTCGTCTCAAAGCTTAATGTTATCTAATTTGTTATATCGGATATTGCAAATACAAATATTAATCATTCACATTGTATCTTATACAATTTGTGTATACAGCTATGTCAAATTCTTCATTTATGACGAGAAAAGTAGTTTTTTTTATTGGATAGGAAGGCAAACGAGCAGGCGTGTCACCTGATGGATAGCAATCAATGCCGCCCATAGACATCCGCAGCGCCATAGGCAGTGCGGAAGCATTACCGACTTTTAAGGAAAGTGTCATTATGGGAGTAGAAATGGGAGTGGGAGGGGGGAGAGGGTGTTAAACCTCCGGAACTCAGCTGCACACCGTACGAAGCGCGGTAGCTAAGCTACCACTCAGACGCCGGTTTTCTGCGGGAGAGCTAGATGAGCATGATATGTGGAAAGAAATGGTGACAATAAAACTGTTAAAGCTATAAACGGAACTCACAATAAAAGAGATCCAGAAGAAGATACAAAAAGTGGTGGGAGGGCTGAATTGAGGAAGATCTTCTAAGTTTAAGAAAAATAGCATCTTAGCGAAGGGAAGCGAGAAAAAGAGCGGAATAGAGGAGAATCATTAAACGAAGGCGTATCAATGGAGCTATATACCAACATTGCTTATGATATCGCACGCCGATAAATACATCGCCTTGCAAAGTTACGAACTGAATGCAGTTAGTTAGTAAGCCTGATCATAATATATACATATGTATATTTTATATAACTAGTGTATGTAGCAAGATTTAATTAATGAAAGATCAACCAAGCCTAACTGCAGAAATCAGCAATGTCAAAGACGTGGTTCCACACAAGCACTAACACCTCACTATAATTGGCAAACCTGTCACGATATACGCCTTTCATACCTAATACAGCAACTCATTAACACGATTTACAGATCGAAGCTATGATAAAAACAATAAATTATACAGTAATTTATTATACGAATAATATATAATATATATATTCTTTATTTATATATTCACGCCTATCCCCCGCAGGGGTTGGCAGAGACCACAGAACTCCATCCGCTGCTATTCATCGCAGCGAAACGGCTCGTCATTGGTCGCTTTTCGCCCTCGTGAGAATCAGGACGTGACGGGTGGCGAACCACGTCGCCGTCATTTTCGACAAATTAGGTATATTAAATTCGTCTTTAGTGAATCCCACGAGCCGCAAGGGAGGTCATGGAAGGATGAAGGTCAGCCCCAGCAGAGCCCTGCATGCTGAGGTAAGGCACCATAGTCCCCGGGGGAGCCTGACCCCGGGACGATCGGCACGGCATATATATAATATGGGCCTATGTATATATATTTGTATCAGACTTTTTAATTAATATGTGTATGGGACACGTCCCACTGCTGGGTACGGAGCTTCCCGACTTCTAGGAGAACGGATATTGATCGACCACGCTCATCCAAGGTGGATTAACGAGACATTCACGTTCCACGAGACTTGAATATTTATCTCGATACGGAAATTAATCCTACTCTGAAAGCGAAGACTTTTTCATTTAGCTATTTAGATCGTTAAAATTCGAATACCGCCTACGGAGTCAATTGTAGGTTCAATCCCCGCATCAGAATAAATACACATACGTATAGCCTATAGATCTTATTACGAGTCTGGATACTATCCGTCACCCCCATCAATCCGCATTGGACGCTTAACCAATGCGGATTGGTGGAAGCGACGGATAGATTAATGCTTGTTTTTCCAGAAATGAGGAGGTTCCACCATTTGTTCAAAAAGTATTTAAATTTAATATACCATATGAAATAATCCGCATACACAACAAACATAGTACATTTATGATATAATAATCTAAAACAGCTCTCTACTGAATCGATACTATCCAAAACAACTGTAAATGTAATAAGTAAATAGATCTATTTAATGTCAACTGGCGCGAATTCAAAGAGACTGTTTTGAGGATGTTATGAGCACCAGAGTATGATTTATTGATTTATATTTCATGTTTGTTGCTTTTGTGTTATGTTTATTTTTTATTTAATTATGTATGTATTGGTATCATTTCATTTTATATATTTATAATGTCTTTTAA
The DNA here is from genome assembly GCA_031353405.1 of Baronia brevicornis. Taxonomy (NCBI): domain Eukaryota; kingdom Metazoa; phylum Arthropoda; class Insecta; order Lepidoptera; family Papilionidae; genus Baronia; species Baronia brevicornis. The sequence goes on from JASFAT010001940.1 coordinate 640,651, forward strand.
TTCTGGTTGCCGTATTTCTAACGCGTGTAATGGCACTTTAGAAGCTGTACGTTAACTTTTTAATATTTTCATAATTTATTTTTATTATTGTTTCTAACGGTGATCTTAAATAAATATTAACATATTAAATCTATAAAATAAAGTTTTATAACATTGTAAGCTTAAAACTTGCTCGCCAACGACCCTTTTAAAACAAAAAGATATCTTTTAACATTAAACTTTCTTTGTGTTTAATCATTCCTTTCTCCCCTAGAAGCTCCTTTTGATCCATTTAATAGAAAATATATTTTAAACGAGCATTACTTAGTTCCTAGATAGAGCTTGTTTGAATAAAAGTTGAATATTAAATTCTCGTTCGAGAAAAACTGTTGAGCGCCAGCACCTTTCATTTAAATCAAGGCGTGAAAAAAAAGGATTCATTAAAAAAAGATTTAAATTTGACATTTAATATTACAATATCTTGACGTTCAGTAACAGAGCTATTGCTTTCGGAGTCAATCGCCGTGGGTTTAATTCTCCCTCGAGTGTGAACCCCGCTAATCTACATTATATATGCATGGTGAGCTAATGTTTATTCATCCAGAAATATTTTGTGGGAAAGAAAAAGTGAGTCACATATGTGGAATAAAAATATTGTAGATGGGAATTAAATTATCTTCGTCTTCTTCGAGTACCTCTCCGACTTGCCAAGGTTAACAGCCAATTCAGCACAACTCTCCTCCTCCTTCGCGAGGTGAAGCATTTCTGGAGCACTCGCTATCCCGGGCCACTCCCTGATATTACCTAGCTAATACTTTCTTTTTCGACCAACTTGTCTTTTCCCGTCTTGCCTTTTAAATTAAATTACAAAATGAAATAGTTATTACGGACACAAAGTTATTATATTTGTCGTATAGAAAGCCGTCGAAGTGAAACTATACGCACAATATACTATATTCTGCGCAGTTAATAAAATATCCTTCTCAAATATCCTAGAAGAGATCGTCGTTGGCGAGTCAGCTAGGATACCATCATTTATTATTCTGAAATGTGTATAATTTATCTGTCCCCTACAAATTTTGTAATCTCGCTTAATCGGGTTAAAAATACCCTATTTCCAGATGAGCGCTTTGCTCGTGACTAAGCGACGAACTTCTAAACATAAGTGTTTTTTCACTTTAACATTAATATGATTAGTTTTTTCAAAACACACTCAAATGGATGCAGTCAATTTGTAGCTTTGCATTCCAATTCCGTTCAGTACTACCATCTAATGGTCTTGACGTTGAAAAATGTGTGAATGTATTTTTAGAAGTTTTTAATCACAAAATATTTTCTAGTCTTATTTAACCTAAAACAATTATCTATTAATTTATATAGTATACTACAATTTACGTACGATTATCGCTATTTTATTTAAACACATAATTTTTTTAATCTAAAAATATGTTGGTCTGGAATCAGTAAGACCATTCGTAGCGACGATCTGCGCAGAGTGGCTGACAGAAACTAGATGCGTGTATTAAAAATTGGGCTAGGTGACGTGCCTAATGAGAGGCCTATGCTCAGCACTGGACTGCCATTAGATGATGTTGATAACGATAAAATCCATTAAAAAATTGTTTACTCAAGTAGAAGTATTAAATATACTTATGAATCATTGTAATTTTTTTAAAAAAATAATTAAAAAACTCGGCATTTACTCGTTTTAACTACTAGAATTCGTCACAAAAATATAACTTGAATTATAATTGAAAATGGCTGCCACATCTATTCCTACTGTTGATCTGGAGCTCATCATAAATTCAATGGGTATATTTCCTTAAAATATATATTTATACTATATGTAAAATTAATTTTTAAGGATTTAATTATACGTGTGTGTTTGTGCAAGTAAAACAGTTATGTTTATACAATTTATTGCAAGCGACCACGAAAAACTTAACTTTTTGTGGGAACAAACATTGTTTTAATATTATATAAGGAGAAAAATATTAAGCATTATTGATGGTTCTTTAGTGTCATAGTCACTCTCATTAATGTCTACAAAAACCAAAATTCGCGAACCAGTAGAGCAGAAGCTCCCTGAGGGAAGGTCTAGAAGGTGGTTTATTTTTAAAACCTGATTTCTATACCTTCCCAACTAAGAATGGAAGTAATATGGAAGACCCGTACGTAAGTTTACAAAAGTATGCACAGAAACTTAACAATATTAATTATCCTTTTAACATGAAAGGAATAAATATAAAATTAAATAACAGTAACAGTAAAACTAGCTAACATTGCTCGAAATAGCTGTAGTACTAGAAATAAAACACATATTGTAGACTTAAATTAACGAAAGGGCATGAAACAATCAACAACCTGCCCTTTAAACAATTTGTCCGATAATATTGTCCCGTTTAATTTAATTATGTCCGTAAATTAAGCTTACAAAGCCTTTTAATAGTCAAGTTAAAGCTTCAAACAGGGCTTTGCGCGTATTGTGGGGACTACATGTAGAACAATGGAAGTGCGAAGGATTTTAGTTGTAGAAAAGACGTAAATGGAACTACTCACATCTTACGTGTAAATGTATCTCTACAAATCTTGACAAACATTACAGTAATGCTTGCTTTGTACGGTGATCCTTTTTCAAACTTTCAGTATGAAATATATTAAACTATTTCTTAATTAGATTATTTAAATTATAAATAAAATATAAATTATAACAAACTAAATTATTTAACACAGAAAAATGTGGGACAGATTTCGGATTTGCGAATTTAACTTTATCTTGTTTGTTGTACCTACATTGTTTTTGGCCCATGTTATTATTATCTACATGTAAGCTTGCAAGAATTAAAATGTTTCCAATTAGTAAGTATCAGTAAATGATGTTAAATCTTTTTTTAATATTACCTTTAGAAACTTGCTTAGAGCTTGTTTTTTATGGGATATGAAGGTAAACGAGCACGCGTGTCACCTGATGGAAAGCAATCAACGCCGCCCATAGACATCCGCAACGCCATAGACAGTGCGGAAGTGTTGCCGACCTTAAAGGAAAGTATTATTATGGGAGTGGAAGGGGGAGGGGGAGAGGGAGAGGGGAGTGGGATGGAGAGTGGGAGGGGGAGGGTGTTGGGCCTCCGGAACTCAGCCGCTCACCGTACGAAGCGCGGTAGCTAAGCTACCATTCAGGCGCCGGTTGTCTTTGGGAGTGTGGTACTCCCCCGAGCGAGCCGACCCATTTATGTTACAGACAAATATTATACTATTCTTGACAAAGTATTCGTCTGCAGTGTGGTTCAACCACTACTAAGATCTTAAACAACTTTTAACATGAATATGGTTAGAACAGGAGTCTGAGGCTTGGGCATTTATCACATTCTTCTACCCGAGTCAATCAAAAAATATCATTTGTGTTAAAAAAACAAACAGCTGTTTCCTGTCTAATATAATAATAATTGCTTTTGCCCATCCCGTATTCATATTTTAAGGCCAGGAACGCATGCAGTGTCCTTGTTGATACAAACTCGAAAGGTTACAGTGATTATTATATTTACAATAAGTTCTCTTTTTAAATAGGAAGGTAAATGGAACTACCTCTTGTTTAAAAAAAAAAACCAAACGTAACAGGCAAAGTATTTTATTAGGAAAAATAAATTTTTGTTTTTGAGTCATAAAAACTTGCTACATTGAAATGCTACAATAATAAATCAATATTGAGCAGCATTACCTCAGTTGTTAAGAATCATGCTAACGTTCTAAGGTTGTGCATCAGCATCTTCCATTGGACTATTGATGTAAACCTTTTGCTAGCACGAGCATATACTACCTTAGAAACGATAACAAGACTAGTAATATTAAAACATTGCTAATTTTTTTTTAAAAGTAGTTTTTACGAAGATACGTGACGCCGTATATAGCTTTTGAGTAGTATAGTAAAAGCTGGAGCTATTTTATATGGCAAAAGTAGCCCCGATAAATAAATTCCAGCCAGCCGTGCGTCTTACAGTGCAATCCAGAGAAAGAAACCAGTTGGGAACCAGCCAAGTTTTTGCGGCGGTCGTTTAAGGCGCAATTGTGCAGAAAAGAATTTCAATAATCTGTATTGCACTTTAAAAGTCGCGAGCTTGATTGAGAGGACAATGGAAGATGCTTACAATACATAAACAGGTTTTTGGTCGTTGAAATATTTAACATTAGTTCCCTATTCGAATTTTATTTTATATATGGTAACCTATATACATGACTGAAGAAGCTACTGCTTTCAAAGCCAATGGTTGAGAGTTTAACTTCCACCGATAAATATCTGTATAAGTTACGGGTATTATGTAACGTGGACAGTCAAAAGTTTTACTTAGCTAAGATTCGCGACAAGCAAAACAATAACATACGGAAGACGGAAGACAACCGAAATGTGAACTTTTCGGTTGTCTTCCGTTGAGTCTACTATACCTGAGGATGCCTCGTGTTGGGGTGAAACACGTGTCGTTTACAAGGTGGAAAAGTGGTAGTGTGTGTTTGGTGTTGTGTATAGTGGTTGGTGAGTGGAGAATTGATGGCAAGTTTTTGGTTTAAGTTCCAAATAATTCCACTTCATCCAGCAGAAAAACGCACATTATTAATTTTCTGTTATTGTTTTGCTTGTCGCAGATGTTAGATAAGTAAAACTTTTGACTGTCCACATAGTGACGGATATCCGCAAAGTAACCTGACTTCATTAATAATTAATGCCCTTTTATAGGTATACAAATACGTAAACCCGTTACCGTCGGTTCGAAAAGCGAAAAGTTCAATTGTAAAATGCTTTGAAAATTAGTAATAAAATATTTTTATGTAAATGAATCAAAAAAAAGTCACATGTTCAAAATACTGCATCCGCGGCGTAGTCGGTCCATTCGTTATCTACCGTTTGAAGCTGCATTTGTATTCACAGTGGGTATTTGTAACGAATTTGAGTGTTTAAAAATTTTATTCATGATTTGTAACAGCCGTAACAAAGAATTTACTTTGGAATATATCTATGAAACAATCATCATTTAAAATAAAAAAAACTAGATAAATGTAGATGTTCATATATACATAAATATATGTAAATATATGTATTTTTAAGAAATTTACAGTTACAAGTATTTATTTACGTTTCTGATCCTTCTGCTATTTTTCATAATGTCCTCATTCAGACCAAAAGGAAAAATAGATCATTAACAGCGGCGTGCCAACGATGTGGTGAAATCTGTGAAAAATTTCGTTACATAAGACCAAAGTAGACATTGATTTAGAAGTTTCCTTGTTTTCACAAACGTTTTGCTTACATTATAATTTCAAACTGTTTATATCAATGAAACACTTAAGCCTTTTTAAGCCCAGCAATAAATTTCGTTTCCTAAAATGTAACAAAACAAACATTGTTACCTTCGGCGGGCAGTAAACTTTGATCTCTATGATCCATCCTCTCTCCCAATCAACCAAAAATAACAACTGAGGAGCTATTACACTAAAATAGATCGGTGAAAATCTAATGACATACATCACTTTGCACTCGAGATTTGTGTTTTGTTATTTCTGTATGAATACAATCTATATTTATCGCTTGCATAGTGGGTGGTCCGTTGATTACAAGACATTTTTATTTAAAAGTATTTCTCTTAAGTTATTGTCTGAAATATATTTATTGTGGATAAGTTTAAGTAAGCTAAGGTAAGTACGCTATACGTGTTAGGTCTAGGGAAATTAAAAATAATGAAATTAATTCCGTACAACATTAATCAAATTAAGTTATATGTTAATTAAAAGGAAATAAGTTCGATAAAATTGAAACATTGATTAAATCCATTGAACTTTATTTTCAATTCTTATTATTCAATGGAGCTAATGCTGCATCGAATAATAAAAATTTAGTTACGTAAAATTAAAAACGATATTCGTAAATAAAAACGAATAGATACAACTTAATTTAGTAGAACAAATTAATTGAATGTTATTAAACTTTAATAAATCGCACAAACCACCATTAAATTTTAAAAAATAGTTCGAAATTTAAAAATAAAACATAACATTATTAAAAATTAAACATAACCGCAAAAGCAAACAAATGTATCCAATGATTCGCCAAACTAAAGTTTGTGTATTTCCTGCAATAACTTAAAATGTTATCAGCATTAAATAATTAGGGCCAATCATAAATTTGCTCGTGCTGGTATCGGCCAGATATGACGGAGTCACTGACCTTCGTATTATGTCAGTGGTCTGGATCGATATATCCGATGAACCTGACTCATTACATTAGGTGTAGGCTGTCGTCTGTCATTTTTATAGTTAAGATTTTTTATATATCATAATGTCATGAACGTTGTTTGTTTTCTATAAATGGTAATGGTAGATTTAGAAATATTTGCTAGCAACATTGTCACTTGTAATGTAATGGATATGGACGTGAAAGACTATGTATGAGCCAGATAATCAATTGGTTGAAAACAGCTGTTGAAATAAGAATTAATTCATTTCAAACACCCAAGAAAGTATAATAAATTAATAAAGGAAATAAGGAAAACGATGTTATATCGTCAATACAATATGAAACCCATTATTGTTCCATAAAAATAATAGGTATATAATACCTATTGATTTTATGGAGACTAATTAGAAAAAATGTTCATTCCCACCATCTGGATGAGTAGTGATCTAGTACGATGCATTTTTTTTCCACGTACCACTACTATGTTGAAATGTGGACCATCAACGGTATTTCCGAACCGATGTGACTTTGAAACCTTTAAAATTAAAGCTATCATTTTTTTATGGAACAGGAAAGCAAACGAGCAGGCGTGTCACCTGATGGAAAGCAATCAACGCCGCCCGTACACATCCGCAGTGCCAGTGTCATTATGGGAGTGGGTACGAAAGAGGGAGGGAGTAGAGGGAGGGGGAAGAGGAACGTGTTAGGCCTCCGCAACTCGGCCGCTCACCGTACGAAGCGTGGTAGCTAAGCTACCACTTAGACGCCGGTTTTCTGCGGGAGTATTGTATTTACCAGAGCGAGCCGGCCCATTCTTGCTACAAACAAATATTATGCCATTCTTGACAAAGTATGCGTCTGCAGTGTGGCTCTACCACTATACCTAAAGGTCTGTAACGCATCTGTAATGCCTCTGGTGATTTATACGTCTATGGGCGGCGTTGATTGATTGTCATCAGATGATACGCTTGCTCATTTTCCTTTATATCCCATAAATAATAAAATCAAATATTGCTTTCTCCCAGACGATTTCGTCTACAGCAAACATTTCTTATTTCTATTTTTTGTATTCGTAATACATCATTTGTTAATTAGTTTTCATATAGAGTTTTTAAGTTTCATATACTTGCCACGTTGAAAACTGCGGTTGGCTGCAAAAAGATGAGAGGTCAAATGCAGGCGTGTCTAAAGTATTTACATAAAGTGGAATAATTAATAGTAACTTTGAAGACAAAGAACGGCTCTTTCGCTATTCATGTAAATTAGTTCATACTTGAAGTTCGCTTTAAGACGAAAGCTTGGACATAAGATAGATTGTGTGTAGATTTAATTATATGTATGTAATACAAATGAACCAAAATCACTGAAACTGTTCTTTGAGTTTATTTTTTTTTATTTTATTTTATTAGTGACAATTGACAGGTGAAGTTGGATGGAGCACAGTAGGTCTCACTAGGCAAGCCCGTACTGAGATCTTCCGATTCGGTCTTTATTCAAATTTGGAATACAAATAAGTACATACATAAATAACATATAATTATATTTATACACACATACATACACATAATATATATATATATATACACATATCTTACATATATACACATAATAAAACAACATAATATAATTGCCAGCAAGGGACGCTAGTTAGCAAACTTGAAATGATTATAGGCTCATCAGGTTCATCGGCAGACCAAATACCGCTGGAGCAAAAGACTGCTCAAGTTTGTGCCTTACAAAACATAGCGTGGAACGTCCCCAAGCTAGATGAAGGTCTACGCAAGGTCGCTAGCAGAAACTGGATGTGTGAAGCTAAAGATATGATTATGGGGTGCGTTTTGGGGGAGACCTATGACCAGCAGTGGACTGACACGAGATGTTGATAATGATATACAGAAAGGAACAACGCTCGCAAACGATAATTTCTTAAGACTATAAAGTTTGTTATTCAGTAAATATTACTACGAGAGCCGTAGAAGCTTAGTGCATTTTTATATTCAGTGGAACGTGTATGGACCGAGCTCAAACCTTAGCGCTGGAAATATTAGTAAGGAGTTATGGATTCTTAAGAACATTTTTAGGCCACGATGTCTAGTTAACCGTTTTGTCTTGGTTTATTGCATCATTTAAATAACTTACAATACTTCAATCTAACCACTAACCGTTATAATCTTATGGTTAAACTTTACTATCCCTCTATAGTGTTCAACAACCGAAAAATAATGTTATTGGGATAAATTGTGGGAACATAATCACCATAATGAAATTCTTACAATCGCATACAGCGGCATTTTCCAGACATTTTATTTCTTTGATCGAGTTCACCTTCCATACGAAGTATAGTGATGTGTCGCAATCGATAGAATTAGGTGTAAGGGCATTGCTGTGCATCTTAACTATCTTGAAAAAGTGCTTCAAATAACATTTTGATTTCACGTCACGTTTATGTTTGAGGAACGTAATGAAGTAGTTTGTCTTTTATTTTTATAAAGTATTAAACAATTGTAGGTCACTTGAAACGCAATAATCTGAGTAGGGGTCGCGCTTACGATCAAAGGTCGTGGGTTCGATTCAAATTACCAAACAAATGTTAAAAATTGCAAACATAATATATTTCTTAGTATGGTATTTTACTGTTAAACTATAAAATTGTGACGTAACGATATGAAAAAAAGCTAACTGATATATTGTAAGAAAATTCAATGACACTAAAATTTTAAATTTAATGATGTGAAAACTTGTGTAAAGTAGTATAACGTGCCAGTCGTACTGATACGGTGACACGAGATCATTAGGGGGTTTTATCTTCGATATAGTGAAATCCTTCCAAGTAAAGTTAATTTCTTAATGAATTACTTTACATTTTTATATTCAATATTAATTTCTTATGCCAGGAAAGGTGACATATCGCTCGAAAGACGTCAGTCGATCGAATCTTGTTTTTATATAAAATCTAATAAATTTTATATATGTTTTTATAAATTTTAAAATTACGAATGTTAAAAAAAGTTAAAAGTTTTTATTATATTTAATAAAAAAGTTCTAATACATTTATCAATGTATTACTACAATAGTGTAGTGATACATTCATTAAATTTATAAAATATTCTTATTAAAATATTATACGTAAAAACTTTTGATAAACTTATTTTTCTTAACGTTTGTAATTTTTAAAATTTGAAAAGTAAAAGAAATAATTACTTTTTTCTGATTTCTACCGAACATAAGCAACGATAGAATATTTTCACCCTTCTATGTACACATGATATTTTCTGTTAAAGTAGTGATATGTGTTTGTTAGCAAGTAATAAAGTGATTGTGTTGGAAAACAGTTTCAATTGAGAAGCCCCGTTAAGATCCCGGGTCATCGTGTTATTACGGTGATATAGTAGAGTGAGTAGATAATGCTGTAAAGATAAACCTATTTTTGATCGGATTTGAACAAGATCGAGTGGTCTCGGTATAGAATAGGCTATCTTATTTCACCAGGAGATGGACAACACTGTCTACAACAACCAATCTGCGATCCTCAATCTGTTCACTGATCTGATTTTTTTCCAATTGGATCTTATTTTGGCTTTCGCTCTCATGTTCTTCAAACCGATTGCCTTTGCGTCGTCTTCCACTCTATCTAGCTATCTGAGCTTAGGCCTTCCACGGCTTCTACGACCACCTATTTTGCCATCTAGTGGGCGTTTGGGTACTTTAGCCTCGTCCATTCGTATTATGCGTTCAGCTTAACAAAGGCGTTCAATTTTAATGCTTTTGATAACGTTAAGCTCATTATACAGCTCATAAAGCTCTTGGTTATAAAGTGTAGGCCATCGTTCATTTTCCAACACAGGTCTAAATCACAACACAGGACAAAGATCACAATAAATGAACTTAATTTAGAAGGAAGATAAGATAATATGCAATCTGAAACGTTATGACTGTTTTGAAGACGATGAAAGAAGAAAAATGTTAAAAGATAAGTAGTGTAATATAATTTTATTCAAGGCGATCGTAATTCTATCGTATTGAGTGACGAGGATGATTGTAGAAGTTGAAATGCTATCGAAATATATGTTATTGAATAAACACAGACGAGTGAACAAATCGATTGTGTTTGTAAGCGGAAATCAACCTATGAAACATCGCGACTGTCACTTCTCCGCACCGAAGCGTTATTCAATCTCATTTTTAACTTTTTGTCGCTTCGTTCGGACTATTGTTATTTTTTTTTTCGTTCAAGGCGCCTACTTTTGTATGCTTCGGTGGGGCCAACAACTTAAAACTTAAGTCTATTATGCTTCTATACATAATTTATACAGTTAAGAGTCAGTTGTATAAATTAGCATATATTATGATGTATTATTAAATTTTCGCGGATTAGTTTGGTTTCAAAGTTTTTTGTAACTTGGGAGCCTTCTATATATTTTTTATAAGATAGAAATGTGAACGAGCAGGTGTGTCACATATTCGAAAGCAATTGCCGCCGATATATAAAACATTTGAAGAGTTTAAATTTTTTACGTAAACGGAATTTATTAGAAAAGAAAATACGTCACACACAATGTAGGACTTTAGTCTTTTACACTAGGATCTCCTAGTCTAGAGAACTAGAACGAGGCTTTTGTGAGAAACTAGGATTTTATTTATTTAAAGCCAACATCATATGTGAATTGAAATAAACTAAAATTTTTGATATTATTAATTTAGTTCATATTTTTAAATTTAATTCAATAATATAACACCCGACGACGACGACCGATTGGCTCAGTGGCGGGGCCCTCCGCCCGCGGAGTCAATGGTCGCGGGTTCGATTCCCGCATCGGAATAAATATTTATATGGATTTTTAAATGTTTATTCCGAGTCTGGTAACCCCCCAATCCACATTTCCTTTCCTGCCCCTTCCTTTCTTCTCTATCCTTTCCCTTCCTCTCCGCCAATCCACGGTCTGCCTTGCCAATGGATGCGTGGCTAGGGGCGAGCCTAGTCTTAAGCGTGTCGATCGTCCCGGGGTCGGGCTCCCCCGGGGACTATGGTGCCTTACCTCAGCATGCAGGGCTCTGCTGGGGCTGACCTCCATCCTCCCTTGCGGCTCGTGGGATTCACTAAAGACGAATTTAATATACCTAATTTGTCGAAAATGACGGCGACGTGGTTCGCCACCCGTCACGTCCTGATTCTCACGAGGGCGAAAAGCGACCAATGACGAGCCGTTGCGCTGCGATGAATGGCAGCGGATGGAGCTCTGTGGTCTCTGCCAACCCCTGCGGGGGATAGGCGTGAATATATAATAATAATAAAAAAAATAATATAACACCCAAAAAAAAAATAAGGGGAAAGAATAATCCAGAAAAGTAAAAAGTTAAGAAATAAAACTAATAAGTTTATTCATTAGTAGAAATCATTTTTAATTTTAAATTTTGAAGACGAAAAGGAATTCCTTAAAAATATCGGTAATAAATAATGTAGACGGTGTATTATAGTTTTGTGTAAAATAATCTGAAGTTTATACTGCTTTTATCTAGTTTCAAATTAATTATTACTTGGTATTTATATAAAGAAACATATTTTTGCTTCTACGTATTTATTACGTATGTTATTCTTTTTTTTCATGTATCTCGCAAGCAGCTAAGAACTGTTTGCTGTAAATTGATATTGCCAACATGAATTACAGCATGATTCACTTTTAGTATGACTGCATCGATCGTGCCGTGATACTTGACTTATATATACATATTCTGTAAATAATTAAAATACAAAACCTTTAAGTAAAATAATACGTTCTAAACGTATGGGCTTGTGTGTTATATATGTATGGCTCCTTTTTCAAATGATATTATATTTCAAATTTAAATCTACGCGTGGTGGAAAGAGACAGTTATACAAGTAATACAGTATACAATACTAAACTATGCATACTAATATTCCCATTGAATGAAATGATGAATAGTTTTCGCTCTTTAGACCTGTCACGAAACGGTGGACAAAACTAAACTGAAATGTAATTTTATTAAATACTATAATAGTTATATTGTAAAATACCATATAATTTATATTTTATATCAAAAAAAGTCATAGTCAACTTCGCGTAATAATCAACTTCTGGATATGAGTCTCCCTCATAAACGTTACCATAAACCCCACGGTTATTAGTCGGATTGGGGTTCGATCGATCGGGATCGATCGAGACGCTGTTGCCTGTTTACTAAATTTTGCTTTCATTGCTGGACTTCACTTCACGGGAATGACATCCTTAAAAAGAAATAGGGTCGCCCCATTTTATATCAGGAAAAACACAAATATTTAAACACAACTTGATTCGAATCATTATTTATATAAATATTATATAAAATAAACATATCTTATTATTTATATATATATATATATATATATATATATATATATATATATATATATATATATATATATATATATATATATATATATATATATATATATATATATATATATATATATATATATATATATATATATATATATATATATATATAAATAATAAGATATGTTTATATCTTAAAATAATAGCAATATGTATCCTTAGTTGCCTCAAATTAGTAATAAGATATATCCATTTCTGTAATTTTATTATTTTTGCTTTAATAGAAATTCTCACTCACTGCTCAACATTAACCAATGTGCTGGAAAATTTTAAAAATATTCACCGAGTCATTGATCTCTGCAATTAAAAAGGCAATTGACGTCATCCGTCTGTTCCGTGGTCTTTCATTTCGGTACTGAGCTATAAAACTATATTTGCACAGTTAACGCTTTCAATGTCACGCTGAAATCTGCGCATGAGCCTGCCGATGATGACTCACTCATCTATATTCTCAGGTTAGAGACACACATTTGTCCAAAACGCCATAACATAATCAAAGAAATGTTTAATTTATATAAATAAAATAAATTATTTATATTTCGTTAAAAATTATATGCCGGGATTTTTGTTTCTACATACATACATACATATTGTCACGCCTGTCCCCCTGTAGGGTTAGGCAAAGAATAGATCTCCATCCGCTACGATCCCGAAACACCTTCCTTGCTTCCTTCACACTCATCCATCTTTTCATCCATCCTTCCTCTCACATTCGTCGTAGCGAAACGTCTCTCCGTTCGTCAGACCGTGGATTGGCGGAGAGGAAGGCAAAAGGATAGAGAAGAAAGGAGAAGGCAGGGGAAAGAAAAGATGGATTTATACACGATGATAAGGATATGATACATCCGCAACGGAAGACGAGGAGTGATACGGTAGTAGCTCGGGGTCGCGTACCCGTGTGCCAATACCATAAATACCGGCTTCCCAATTTCTAATTTGTCTTTCGACGATCAACAAGACTAATGGTCACGATTTCCGAATATTTATTTTCTCAGTCGTTTGCACTTTTGTCAGTGCATTTGCGATGATCACTTCTGGTGGTGCTTGCTTTACACTCCGTCGCCATTCTTCACGCACTTATATCCTCCTCATGCACACATTTATAGCCTTGTTTATTAATTTATTTTCGTGTTTCGTGTAACCAATAACGTCTTATATTTTAATCCTAACTTTAAACATCTTACTATTTCAAACGTATTTCTCAGTCTGGCAACAGTTCAGTGGGAGATGGGTGGTCCATGATTTTGTCTGTTACGTAGACATAGCGATGACAAGTTGCAGATGCTTGTAAGTGATATTGAGATCTGTGACCACGATTTTGTTGTTTAGGTGTATATTTTAATAATAATATAATTTTTAATGATAATGAATTATAAATAACATTTTTAACAAAAGATATAAATAGCATTTATATTTTTACACGCTCCAAAGTAAGGGTTTCCTTTGTCATAGATGTTGTTATAACATACAAACGACACGAATGAACGTTGTCTTACAATGAATATCTGTACGTCACACGAATATTTATCTAAACGCAAGAATCTAACCTGCTACCCTTGGCTCCGAAAAACACGTCATTACTGAGCCATGTAGATCGTCTAAACATTAACGTAATTCCAAACTTGGAAACGAATGTTAATTCATCTTTAAAAATAATTCTACCACAAGCTGTTGTATGTACATTAAGATATGTCTTGAATGTAGCTGTTTATTAATAATAATTTTATAGTATTCTCAATCCGTTAATGAGTAAAAAAGAATTTGATAGATGACAGCTGTCACTTTATAAAATAACACATTAATCAATCAAATTTGTTTGCTTTATATTATAGTTTTATAATATATGCATACATATTGTATCATCACGTCTGTCTCCTGTAGGGGTAGACAAAGACCACAAATTTCCATCTGGTACGATCTCGGCATACTTTCCTTGCTTCCTCCACACTCATTGCTCTCCTTATGCAAGCCCGGCAGTTAAGGGTAGTTTTATGTTATTCTGAATTGTTTATCCATTAATTTAATATCCCAACTTGTACACTATAGTTTTATATTTTTTTTTAATTTAAGAGAAATAAGAGAAGCAACTGCGGTTTTCATAACTGCGACAAATTATCTACGCAGAGCTGGTTACCGTATTCGTAGTTTCGTGTTTTGCTCATGGAATCTGCTCAGATAACATTTTGCACAGTAAAGAATCTTAACACTAGTAATTAGTATGTTCCTACTTTTGATCCCTAGCATTTAACTTAGTGTACTTGTATCGTGATCATCAGACATGATAAAACAATAAATAATAAAATAAAAAAATGTGGTGTGGTAGGCTTAATTCTCAATATCTTTACTGCTTTTCCGTGGGGGTGCTTCGAGAAATTGTTCGAAACATTTTCTGCCAATGAATTCCTTCCTCCGTTCAAAAATTTCGTAAAATTGCTCACCATAACAAAATTTCATCCCTGCCACCTAGATAAGAGTGACCACGTACCATAACTGTGAAACCAGTTAACTTCAGAGGTATTTCTGAACCGATTACGATAGGATACGATATAAGAACTTTATAAAAACAAGCCAACGTATTTCTCAAAGATCAGAAACATTTTTGCTAGAAACATTGTTGCATATTTCTATGGTCGACGTTGATTGCTTTTTATTGGTTGACTCTCGTTTGCTTGGTTATCGCATAAAAAATACATAGCTAATTTCAACTATAATCTACCCATATAATTATCGTATTTAGGACAGTCGCTCATTCACTCGTCACATTTGTGATTATCAGAGCTGCAATCATTTCGCACGAGATTACTCTGGAGATGACCCTAATGAAACTTAATCGCTTACTTATTTGTCATCACTGCTATGACAATTGACGTTGTGAAATGCCTTAGACTAAGTTACTATTTTATTTATAAGTTTCGAAGTGACGTTAATAAACATATTAAATGTTAATTTTATTTTAAATTCAAAGAAACTATGAAGTTAATGTTCTCTGCACCTGAAATGGTAAGGCCAATAATTAAGGATTAATAAAAAAGAATTATTTTGATCTCTGTGTACTATTGTAATTTGTTTTTTTTTTTTTTGGTGCATACAGTATAAGGCACAAGTCACACCGAAAACAAAACGAAACAAAGTTTTCAGCGTGGACCCACCTCGTTTAGTGTAGCCCTTTTACTTACCACTTATTATATCACACTTTTACGTCGCCTGACTGTGGAATTAGAATAAACCGTATTTTAATCTAATTAAATATTTTTTTTATGGGATAGGAAAGCAAACTAGTAGGCGTGTCACCTGATGGAAAGCAATTAACGTCGCTCATAAACTTCCGCAGCGCCATAAGCAGTGCGGAAGCGTTGCCAACCTTTATGGAAAGTGTCATTATGGGAGTGGGAATGGGAGGGGGGAGGGTGTTGGGCCTCCGGAACTCGGCCGCTCACCGTACGAAGTGCGGTAGGTAAGCTACCGCACAGACGCTGGTTTTCTGCGGGGATTTTTATTTGATTGACAGATTGAGCAAGGAATAAAAGTAACCGCGGAAATCTCGTGTATTTATAACCTTATATAGTGATATTAGTGTTGTATGATGACGTTATAACGTAATGTGTAGAAACTAAGCAAGCCAAAAACCGTTGATGTGTCACGTTTACGCTTTATACTCCCGCTTATAAAACATTTATAACGCAGTGTCCAAACGATGCATTCTAAATGACGCATTGCGTATTTAAATACTCCGGCCAGTGTACCGTTCAAAAATAAATACAAATAGCCTGTACTTGGGCAATGTGTTTAAGCATATGTAAAATCCGATGAATTATATTCAAAAAATATTTGTTTTAATTTGGCTTGCACCCGGGATCATAACAAATAACCTGTATTTGGGCAATGTGTGTATATGTGAAA
The DNA here is from genome assembly GCA_031353405.1 of Baronia brevicornis. NCBI lineage: Eukaryota > Metazoa > Arthropoda > Insecta > Lepidoptera > Papilionidae > Baronia > Baronia brevicornis. The sequence continues at coordinate 657,145 of JASFAT010001940.1, forward strand.
TCCGAAGAAAGTTATATTCAAAAAATATTTGTTTTAAATTATAATAAGCGTCTTGCACTTGGGATCTTACACTGCGATTCCCTTTATTGAGGGTAACGTTTTAAATACGCAAATGACGTGGATAAACAACGTGACACTTATAAAATACGTATAGGCCATACATATATGTATTCCGATGCGGCAATGCAATCCGCTGCCCTTGGTTCGGAGAATATACTTTGCTTCTACACCATTTAGATCTTAGTTTTTTTTTACATTTAGATTAATACAATACCTATACAAAAAATTGTAAGGCAAGTAATGGATAAAAAAAATCATTTGTTAAGTGATTTTGTATAGGTATCCCAAAACGCTTCTGCGATGCCTATAATACTGCGAAATATCTATTGGCGGTATTGATTGCTTTCCATCAGGTGACACGTCTGCTTTTTTATCTTCCTATACTATAAATAGCAATATTTATAATATTAAGGACTTGTATGTTATAGATAAATCAATTATAATTTTAATAATAATGTAATTGTTTATTAATAATTTTTCATGCTTTGTAACCATAAGTAACTCATGTATTTAGATCTCTATGTATGTAATAATTGATAAAATTTGTACGCCATAAGTGGCAATGTGATGGAGCTTTTAAACGTCTTTTTTCATCTTGTTATACCTCACATTATGCAAACAAAGAATTATTATTATTAAAAAACGAACACCAAAGTAAAGCAACATGTCGGTGGTCCACTATCAATCTCTTGCTGAGAAGATATGTTAAGCCATTAGTTCTAAATATTGTTGTAGACAGTGGTTGCTTGGCCATATCGGAGATCATTTTGCGCCACGAAATTTATGACAATACGGTTAAACAAGTTGGTAACTACCTGGCTAATACCAATAAGAATTGGTAAATGTAGAGTCCAATCCAGCTCTAGATCAGCAAAGGTAGCTTGCGGAAACTGGATTTGGGAATACAACATAGAGTTAGATGGCGCATCACAGGGAAGTCCTATGTCCAGCAGTGGATACACTCAGGCCTTGATGATGATGATAATTATTATTAATTTAAAACCGAGATATTATCTACAGTCTATAGTAGTTCATTACTGGACATAAACTATCAAATTAACTAGAAGTCTTTTCACTACTCAGCCGAAACGGTGCTATAGCGATAACGCTAAAATAGTTACTTTTTTTCACAGTCCATGGGTATCCTACTGCTGAGCACAGGCTTCCCCATTTCTGGAGGAACGAACGTTAATCCAGCATACTTGTCCAATGCGGATCGGCGGGGTTACCAGACTCGGAATAAATAATTGTAGGTCATACATATATTTATTTCGATGCAGGGATCGAGCCCGCAACCATTGATTCCGTGGGCGGGGGCCCACCGTGGCCCACGGCTTAGCCACAGAGGCAATTGGTCATCAAAAAAGTTATAGGTCAACATAAAGCTATAATAGTTATTTATTTTTATTTCTTTCCATATTCATTTATTCAAATTCCAATATATATATCATTTGTTATAAAAGGGAATATGTTATTATTTCACAGCAAGCAAGGGCATAATTTGAATAAGAATCCGCGCGCTCGGAGACGAGTCACATCATTTGTCAGGCGCGAGCTTTTGTATCGTTAACTTTGCTTGTTATAACTTTGTGCGTCTCTGAGGAGCACGGAATTCAAAAAGAAGATACAACTTATTTACAAATTATGTAAAAGAAAACTAATATTTATTAATTACTCAACTGAATCATACAATATACAACGTCGGGCTATTCATATTGTCGATGACCAAGATCTAACCGAACGGCTAGATTATTTAGAACTGCGGTGGGATATCTTCGGGATTTTACCATGCTCCAAGGAATTATTCGGTATAATCCCAGCCGCTGAATTCCACTACCTCACAACTCGCCACAAAAAAAAATGTTTCAATCTCTTCAATCTGGATGGGTGGCGGTTGAGCATGGTGCGTTTTTTCAGACACTTCTAGCCAAGCACCCTGTAAAACTAGCTACCTCTAGCGGTGTTTCCGAACTTATGCGATATTAGAACCTTCAAAAAATAAGCTTACACATTTCTTAAAGGTTGGCAACGCTTTTAATGACACGACTGCTCATTTGCCTCTTTATCACATAAAAAAAAATCAAAAATATGTTGATCCCACTGCAAACCCATATATCTTTTTGTACAAGAGGAAACCAAAGAAGCAAATAGCTATATACTTGGTGTTATAATCAACATGCTGCCATAAATAAGTCAAATGTATTTTTTTATAATAGATTCACAAGCAATTGTTTTGATGTGTACATGAATACTAAAATTAACTACCATCAATTCGGTAACAATTTGGCGCACTAAAAGAGAGGAAACGACGCAAGAAAAACTTGGCACTGACAGTCAGAAATCAAACATGGTCAAGGCAATGTTAAATTTTAACTTTACTAAACTCCTTCTGTCAATACTGATGATTTTAACCGTCGGATACGTTTTAAAATGTCTCACGATGATTAGTTGTTTCCATCTAAATGTATTAGTAACCCATCCACAAGTTCAATCTATAATTTACATACAGTGTTAAAATGGTTCCATAATGTATCACGTTCGAGTGATAAATATCCGACTTCCGCATACTGACTTAAATCGTCTTAATGCGGTCATCCTCAACTTTTTTACTCGAAAGATAAAACACATTCTCGTCACGTCTATGGCGAACCACCTGACTCATCTTGTTTTCACGTTCGGTATATTAAAATTCTTGGAAGTATTACGGAAAGTTTTTTGCTTTACTATTCATTTTCAATCAATTACTCGGCAGCTTTTAACTGTTTCATTTCTCAGTAGTTATATATAGTACAATTCTTATTATTAAGTAGCATCCATTAATGGAAGTGAAAAGTATTACGATGCCGTTTGTAGCCCCTTTGGTAGGAAAGGTTATTCAACATTGTTTCTGATCTGAATTATCTTTTATTCATTTATTTATTTATGAGCTGTGTCTCGTGACTTTGTCTTCATTGGTCATTTCCAATTTGTTTAATCGTCACGAAGGGACCTTGAATTTGATCCAAATAAAAGTGGTTTAAAAGATTCTTTAAAAATGCTTTTATTTCTATGTGAAAATCTCTTTAGAATCGGTGGAGTCATTCTTGTTTAGCTCGAATATAAACACCATTAGAAAAAAAAAGAAATTGTTTCGAATCTGCATTGCAGTGTGCTACCGTATGAGTTTCGAACATAGGCATTCATTTCGACATTACAGTCAACCATTTATACAGTTTAAGAACAATCAGTGATATTTATAATATTATTGTTTTAAATATTTTCAATAAATAAAGTAATATGTGATTGTTATTAGCCCATAAAACTGCGATTCATGTGTAAACAAGGAAAAAACCTTTTAAAATTATAAAGTCTGCTCGGATATTAATTAATTAAATCAAACATAGCGAAATTGTATTATTGTCAACCATTAGTTATCGTATGTGGTTGGACTTTAAGCCGTAGAAATACACAGCCGTGAACTTGACATTGTTCTCATAGCATTGAGGTACGTAGAGCAGGGACATTGCATGACGACTCATTGGAGTGGATTCTTTATATAACAGTTTAAAAAAAGAAATAGATTGTAATATCGTTTGGTACAGTAAATACGATAGGCTTTTTATAAGATTGGACGAACACCAATATGAATTCCTTGCAAAAGGAAGTTTTGAAGTTTTATGACTACTTTCTCGGAAAGTATGATCATAATAGCAGTATAAGCAAGATAGAAACAAATAGAGGAAAAAAGAGATCTTATTTTTATCTTTATTTTACTTACTGTTGGGTATGTGGGCTATTTCTGAAAGAATATTGGCGGGACACCCAAACTCCGAATAAGTTCCCTGTTGGCCATACATTTATTTATCCCGATGCCGGGAGTCAACTTGTGATGACTCTGAATGCAATGACTTCGTCATTGCCCCAGATATTTTGCCAATGAAAGAATAATTTTTGTAATACTAGTAAGAATCAGCTCTGTAACAAAACATAACTGCTTATGTGATTCTTTTTTTATAGAAGCGATAGGTAAACGGGCAAGTTGATCATGGGATGGTAAACAACAACTGCCGCCTATAAACATAATAGTACTGCAGATTACGGGCACTACAGATGAGTCACTTATCTTAATGTAAAGATATCAATGAGAGAAGAAAGAAGGAAATAATGGAAGAGGAATAAGAAAGTAATGAGAGAAAGAGACGGACATAAAGAATGGGGAAAAGAAATGGGCCTTTAGATCCTTGTGTTTACCGCAAAAAACACGGTAACTCAGTTATCACTTGGGGTGATATTTTTGTGAGAGTAAGTACAACTTTTATGGTCAAGGCAGCACTCGTGCTATCATGACTGTATCACTATTAAATGATAATTATTCAAACAATAATCGACAGTATTACTAAAGGTGTGAATGTTATATTCACTCTCCTAATATTTTATATATCATTTAACCCTCTCGTCGTAAGTCACCTCTCACAACAGTACTTTGTCGCTGCGGTCATAAGTCACGTGGCAGGTGACAAGACGAGACATGTCGAAACTCGCTCTGTGTGAAATGCAGGCACTATTGCCTTATTAGTTAAATATCCATAACATAGCAATTGACATTTCCAGTTATATATTATTGCCGATTCCAATTATTTTTTTAATATATTAAGCCCAAAAATTAATAAAGTCAATAAAAACTGTATCTGTAGCTAAAACTTAGCGAGAATCAGGTATAAAAAGCTAGCGACCGATAAGGGTTAATATATTATATTATGTACTGGATTTAAGTATAAAATTACCGAGCAATTTACTTCTTAACACTATGATTACTTAGTAAAATACAATCTGGGAAATTACAAAACAGAAATACAAAACGATAACTTGTGATCGATCGGCTTCTATTTGATGATACTTTACTAACGAACTGATTAATTGCTTCGATCTCTGCGGGTAGATTAAATATTTGTGATGTTGACCACAGTCATAAAAGACTGCATGAAGACAAATGAGTTATGCGTTAATATATTAGCGTATAAACTACTTAAGTATCCGATCAAGAGATTAAAAAAAACTACTGTTAGGAATGAGATTACAAAGCAGAGTAAAACTGTTGCATCATCATGTACCGAAACGACGTGTTTCTAAGATTAATACGTTCATTTGGATCGGGCTTAAAATTTTAAAAATCCGAGTTAAATAAGACTTATCGTACGAACTTCTTAATAGTATGACAGTTAAGGCTGCAGTACCTGGATTAAAATTAAACTTTAGATTCTTTATTTAATCATAAAATGAATAATGTGTGAATGTCTATATATTTTTTACCCCATATATCTCTATTTCTAATCTACCACTCTATATCTAAAGAAATGCACATTGACCCACCACGCTTGTCCACGACGGATGAGTGAAGCACCCAGACTAGAAATTAATACCTGTAGTCCATAGATAGATATATTCATTGCAATGCGGGAAATTGAACCCGCAACGATTGACTCCGAAGGCAGTAGGTACTTTGCTACTAAGCCAATTAGCTAGTTTATATGTAAAATTCGTTTTTTTTAGATTAAATAAGAGTGTGAGAAATAAAAATCAATCACATTCTAATATTTTGATTAGGAGCCAATTTATGCAACTTGTGAATTCCTATCCGAAGCTTTTGGATATCAATACAATCTTTTTATGGAAGAGATCGATAAAAGAGCAAGTGGGTCACAAGCAACACCGAAGGCTATGCAGATGCATTGCCTAACATATTATTATAAAGTATTTAATGGGAAGGGACAAAAGAAGTAATGGGAGAGGAAAAGTAAAGGAAGGGGAAAGGAGTCGGACCTTATAGAACACAACATGGTGACATGGAATGAAGGAAGAAAATTCCCTCCTACTCTATAAAAAATGGGATATCGGTGAAGTATTCGCTTTCTGAGCCAAGTATCATCAAGGATTCAGGTCGTTCATTCTTGTTACTTGTATCGTTATTATAATAAAACAGGGAACACAGGGAAATCTAGTCTTTTGATATATAATTTGTCAAATATAATATATCTTTTAAAATATATCATATTCTATATAGAGTTTTGATGTAGGCTGTATAAATCATATGAAGTGTAACACTATAGAAAATTAAAGTAAGTTCTATTTGAATGTTGGTTTTTTCTTTAATTACCAAAATCACAAAGAGGTCCAAGTGTTCAAATCTTTAAATTCCACAACAAATAGCTTAAAATGTACACAAGTATGTCTACAATTAAAGAACATAAAAGCGATCCCATTTTATTACTATGTAAATCAGGAAAGAAGGAACGTTTAACGAAATGATCGCACTTAAACTTTAATCAAAGAGAATCTAATAAAATTTAAACAGATGGCTCTAATTAATCTTAAGAACGAGGGTCCAGATCGGAGTACAAGGAAGTACCTATAAAAGGCGAAGAATTTAAGCTATAAAATAAATGATTTTTTTTAAATACATGAATAATGAGGCATTTTTATAAGCAAACGCTGACACCAGCAAAAGTTTGGCTCATAAGTTACTTGGACCTTGCTCACGAAGTCTAGCAAAGGTTGTTTGGGTGGACATCAAAATTTTAGAATGAACAACGTAGAAGATTAGGCGAAATTAAAAAAAATAATCCGGCAAAAATTAAGTCTACCCTGATTAAAGTCGAATCGACAATATGTAGGAGCAAGAAGGAAGAAGAAATAAGAATTCTTTTTGAAAGATTTCCCAAGGATTTTAAAATACTGTAAATTACTTTGTATCCATATTTCCTTATTTACAATAGATATCCATAAAGTAACGACCTATATGATTCAGGTATACTAAAGAAGTATGTATTTGTACTAAGTGTGGTTAACAAAAGAAGTGGGTTGAAAAATGTCTATTCCTCCAGAAATAGGGTGGCTTCATGTTCAAAAATTAGACGCATGCATGTGTATGTGTGACATGACACAGCTAAAAGTGATCTGTGTCAATCTGAGTCAATTTATAACTTTCTTGTTTTACCATTACAAAATAATCAGCAGACACGAGCTGCATTTTTTCCTCTTCTAATTTATTTAAAGGTACAATTTAACCGCTATCGTACCATTCGTAGTGGGTTTAAGAATAATATTAACTTGGATTTTTACAACGCCATACAATGACTTTATGAAAAAATAAGACCTGTTTCGTGGGCCTAATTGAAAGTTTAACTTTTATTTTTCCAAAACAAGCCCATTGTTCAAGAGGTCAAGTTTAAAAGATAAGAAAGATTCAAAGGCGTTGATGAGATAACAGCTTTGTGTGGGCATTTACTCGCTTCTTTCATTCAAATTATTTCTGTTTCTTTTATTTCATAAAATATTTTTAGTACTGAATAAATATAATCCAGTTTTTGTTGTTGGGTAGTTACAATATGTCCTCGTATATATGGACATGATAAGCTCTTCACAAAAACATTTGTTTCGTCTCGCGTTTAAGCCACCGACCTACGTTTCTTTTAACGTATGGGCCTTTAATCCTGTTACGTAGAGTGGAAGGTTGCTTACTCTGAAAATATTTTACTTTCAAAACTAAATATATAATATTTAGTAGAACTGCGCATGGATTGAGAAATATCAAAACGTTACACTGTCAGGTGGTAGATTATTTTTTGTTTATTCTCTACTTTCTCCCTTTTCCACTTCTTTTTCCTTCCAGTGTTTCTTTCTTCACTTCTCGTTCTTGCTTTGTTTCCCTCCCAATTCTTCATTCTCCCCTTCCCATAAATTCTGTCTTCCATTCTCATTAAATTCCTTTCCTCTACATTATTTTCTTTTCCTCACCATTATTTCCTTCTTTCTTTCCCAATATTCCGTTTTTCCTCTCCTAATAAATTTTTCTTTCCTTCCCGATGATATTAACATCAAATCTATGATGTATCTAACGCATCTATTGTGCTCTTCTTTTATTTGATGACAATTAGCTATAATATTTAATTTCACTTCACTTCTACACCTTCCATCAAACTCTTTCATACGCCACCAATTATATAACTGTTAATAACATAACATTGCAAAAATGGCATAAAAACTCAAAGTCACTGAAGTAACTTGTAGGATTTTTGCCTACCCCTTTCATAAAAAAATAGTGTATGGTAAATACAATATTGTGATATAATATAAAACTTCTCCTCGTATATATCGTACGAGGTGATTATTAGAGCAAATACCAGTGGATGGGCAGTACCGTCTACTTGAGTAAAAAGAACCCATCAAAGATCCCCACAGTGCTCGCCAAATGTGGGATTATGGTTACACTCATTTGTAGACAATGCCAATGTCAGTCAGTGGACTGTTACGGCTACATTGACTATTGAAACTTGCATTAGATGTCGAATGATGAACATTGCCCAGTTATAAAAGTTATTTAAAAATAAATGCAAGTCATTTGTAATGGAAATAATACAATATACAATAACTAAGAATGCTATACTTAGAATAAAATGAAATAAATGCAATTAATAAGACTCTTATTTTTGTATATGCCGCATTTATTAAATGAATACACTGTGAGAAGTAAAACAGTTGACAAATTGCTTTCGCTATGGAGCCGAACACTCATAAAGAATATATTAGTAGACCGTGCTGAACACGCCATATATAGAATGTATAGGCGTAATATTATTTTTACGTTTTGCTGAAACCAATGAACCCTTTGAATGCATTTGAAATGATTTCTGGTCAAGCCGCCACTTCCGGAGTCAATAGTCGCGACTTCGATTCCCGCATCGCGATAAATATAGCCTACATGTATTTATTCCGCATCTCGATGATATGATGATATGATTAGTTAATATTCATTTCTCTCGAAATGAGGTGAACCCTTGCCCAGCAGTGGGACATATATCATAGAAACAAAATGGCACAGCTCACATAATTATCATAAGTTTATCAAAAATTGTTTCAATTAATTGTAAAAAGTGCAATTTTTGTTCAACATACATATATAATTACGTTTAACGAAAAAATTTCAAATGTATTAATATAATAAACCCTTTTCTTACAGCTTGATGCTGTCTAAATAATCTGGTACGATTAATAAAGCACAGATAAACATAGTACATAATGTTTTTATTTTATATTACGATTATCTGTGATATGTACCTTTATTACAAAATGCTTATAAAGTTCAAAGTATTTTGCACCAAGAGCGTATAATATTCATTGGTTCATTCAAAATTCATATCTGTGGCTTCTTGGTAATATACCTCTATAGATATATAATCTGTATTTTATGTTTGTTGACATAGAAACGGTCATGCGCAATGGAGGCTCTATCCATAAACAATGTAGATAGAACGTGAAATGGTCTGCTATCTCTTTTTCCATACTTGTATGTAGGGAATTTACTATCATCACATTATATACTGTTACATATCGTTTATATTGCTTTTGCAATATTACAAGAAATTCAAAATTATAATATAGAAGATAATTATTTAGACAATACTACTATAAAAAATTAAGTAGGACCTTATTTTTCAAAAACAAAAGAACATGTTGGAGTTGCAGTTGATAATTAATAGTATAATCAAAAATGTTAGTCCAAATGTAGCAAAAATATTGTATTTTAATCTATAATTACATTCGATTTTTTAAATTTGTAATAACAATTGTCTAATATTTATATGTGTTTAATAATAAATACATTTATAGAGATAATGTAGAATATTTTTCTTTCTTACCGTAAATACTCCATTGCCGAAATAATTACGGGTAAATTATATTCACTCGCCCTTATATCGGCTTCTTACTTAAACGATCATTGCATAAGGTCGTCTTATTGTTATGTCTTTTATCAGAAAATCACTTTCACTGCCGTTTAAGTACAAAACATCGCTGTGTTGATAAAACACAAATAACCGGCACTAAATTGACGGACTGTCAAAATCACGTGGACCGGCACTCACACACTCACCACCTTCGGCCGCAAGCGAGAAACGCTTTCGTAAAACGCTCGCTAAAGCGCATGACATTAACAAATCATATTATTCATGTAGCGTACTAACCTCCCACACAGTTCGTGAAGAACTAAGCGCAAGTTGTCGAGTTGCACGTGGCCCGTAGCTTACGCGACGACCGCCCTTCCAAAGCGACGCAAATGCAATGTGAAAAGCGACTTTCTCCCCATACAATTGGACAGTATTTCGACCGAAAACAACGAGAGAGCAAACGAGATGAGCCAGAATATGGGACGAAACACACAGAGTATTTTCGTACTCTCGTCTGGTGTGCGTAAGATGCGTGCGTGTATGAATAGAAAATAAAAGTGCATTGCGGTAATAATTGCTTCCTTTTATATTCCCTGCCATATTTAATGAATTCTGAATAAGAATGTTACTTTAATTAATATTCCCTTTTATCTATTAATAAAGTTGAAGCATATTCTAAAAGAAATTCGATACGTTCCTTGATGGAATAAAAAGACTCCACTATTGTGGACGAGATAAAAAAAAATATTTCGTAAACATCGCTTTTGTGTTTCATTTTTGGAAATTATTTCCAATTTGGTGCATATTATTACCTCACTTTTTAAAATAAATATTTTTAGATGATTAATATATTTAAATATTAATATACGTAATATCAGGGAGTGGACCGGGATAGCGAGTGCTCCAGAGCTGCTAAATTGGCTGCCAACCTTCGCAAGTCGGAGAAGCACTCTTAGAAGAAGAAGAATATATTTAAGCATTACTGTACCGAAATGAAATATAAAAAAGAAAAAATTATAACTTTTCACGTTTATAAATGAGTAAAACGTACGTATAGCACTAGTAAACTTATTTAGTATTAGCCAACTTATTGTTTTGCCCTAAGCAAAATGTGAAATTATTCCTATTGTATGTATCAAGTTGCATTGTGCAATCCTCAAATATGTTTCAAAACATGCGTAATGCAGAATTATACAAGCGGGAAGCGACCCGTGGGTCAGTGAGCCACTCCGTATAAGGGTCACCCGCGATGTGTAAGATGTTAATTTGGTCTTTGATTGTGTTACGAGTCGTTTTCATTTTTAAGGTCATTTATAATATATATTCATTTCATACATGTGTCACATTCGAATAAAATTACAAGTAACTGTTTTGCGTGATTTATTAATATATAAAGATTTAATAGGGCACTATATTAATATTTAGTAAGAGTTAAGCCAACCAATTGACGACCAATTGGCTCAGTGGCGAGGCCCTCCGCCCGCGGAGTCAATGGTCGCGGGTTCGATCCCCGCATCGGAATTAACGTTCGTTCCTCAAGAAATGGAGAGGCCCGTGCTCAACAGTGGGTCTTATATGGGCTGTTAAAAAAAAGAGAAGCAGTTTGCACACCTAGAGCGCTTATTCCTTTGACAGAAATAACAAGGAATAGAGGGTCTAATAGTTGTAGACTGATAAAAACGACGATGATGATTGTTCAGCAAAGAAGATTACTTCACATTCATGGGACCTCGTTAAAATATTTTTCTTTAAAGGATATGAAGGTAAACGAGGTATTATCTGATGAAAAGCAATCAACGCCACCCATTAACATGCGCAGTATCATAGGCATTACGGATGCATTATTCACCTGTGAGGAATTTGTATGCTTGTTTTTTGAAGGTTCCAATGTCGTATCGGTTCGGAAACACCGCTGATGGTAGCTGGTTCCACAGTGGTGTGCGGGAAAGAAGTTTCTGGAAAAACCCATCGTACCTACTAGATCACAGTTCATCTAGATTCCTCTAGTTGAAATCATGAAACACTTTTCTTAATGGAGGAGTAGACCAAAGAATTACATTGGATAGCATGAAATATAAATATTATAAATATTTTTGGCCATTAAAAATAAAATAAAAAATTTTACAAGTCACCATATTCCGACTCTTTGCACTGTTTATAAAATCAAATCACAAGGTCAATCACTGACAGAATAAATAAATGTAAGCTACACAAAAATCTTATACTGATGCAGGAGTCGTATCTATGACGGCTTGTCTCAGAAAGCGAGCACTTCGCTGCTAGTGGGTCGTTAAGATTTTAAAACGAATGAGAGATTATATTAAATAACACAATTAAATGATGAATGATTTTAAAACTGACACAGTTAAAACATATTCCAAAATCTTTACAACATCATATTCCATTTTTTCATAAGTATATACAATAATATACAAATGTAGGCTATAAACATAGCTTATATTTAAAAAATCTTAAATGAATATTCGTTAACTGAAATGTCTTATTCAACCAGGAGTTGTACTCTGACTCCTGTCTTAGTTTCAACTGTTATAAATAGACTTTACTATTTGAAATCGACAGTTTAATTATCAGCTTAATTACGACTAGGAAAACAAGAACAGCGAACAAAATAGAAACACTGGACATACAACTAATTTTGAAATTCCGTTTCTCAATTCTAAATTTGAAATTGCTACTATTGACCACCATACTAGATCGCACAAACATAGCTATTCTCAAAGCACTCTAAAATACTATCGAAGAGAAATATTAGAGTTCATTTAAGTTCATATTGCTAAGGGCAAAAGTTTTTCATCGAATTTATGCATCCATTTGAAATGTATATGTATGTAATCACGCTGTTAGGCAATTTAAAAATTTGAATGTTTTTGTCAATCATCCATTACAATTCGAGTCAAACAACTCATGTGAAAAGGTATGATAAATGAAATGTCACTTTCATTTAAGAATCACGTTCGGTGTGACAAGTAGTTCAGAATGAGAATTTTCTTTTGAAGAATTACAAATCTTATCGCGACGATGGCTTGGTAAGATGGTTGCTCTCCAATTTTAAAACTACACTGAAACGATGGCAATGCATCGTGATAACAGAGAAAGAGATAAGATTTAATAGTGGTAGAGCCACGGTGCAGACGAATACTTTGTCGAGAATGGCATAATATTATAGGGCATAGGGAGTGTGGGAAGTACCACACTCCCGCAGAAAACCGGCATCTGAGGGGTAGCTTACCTACCGCGCTTCATACAGTGACCGGCCGAGTTCCGGAGGCTCAACACCCTCCTCCCTCCCTCTGCCCCTTCCCCTCCCATTCCTACGCCCATAATGATACTTTCCTTAAAGGTCGGCAACGCTTCCGCACTGCCTATGGCGCTGCGGAAATCTATGGGTGTTGATTGCTTTCCATCAGGTGACACGCCTGCTCGTTTGCCTTCCTATGCCATAAAAAAAGAGATGACAGTGATATATCCCGTCTTCGAGTAAGGATTGATCGGGCAATTAGAAACAATCTAGAATATGATTATATTTTGGACAGGCCGAGAAGTGGTGTCAGCTGGCAAGTGTGGTTTATATGAGTAGTAATAGTCTGCTAAACTGCAAAAACTTAACAACTAATAAATATATTTTTTGTGTATATATTTAGGTGTTGTGTATAGTGGTTGGTGGGTGGAGAGTTGATGGCTGATTTTTGGTAAGTTTTTGGTTTAAGTTCCAAATAAATCCACTTCATCCAGCAGAAAACACACATTATTAATTTTCTGTTATTGTTTTGCTTGTCGCGGATATTAGCTAAGTAAAACTTTTGACTGTTCACATAATATATTTTTTTTTAAAAAAAATATAATATTGGCTGACGTTTAATTAGAAATTCAATTCGGGTACGCCACATTTACGTTCGAATTCGGACCTAGAGTCCCCAGTTCAGAGCGACGGTCTCACGTAAATTTGTCACATGAAAGGACGTTTAATTTGCTGTTTCACTAGCTGCTAATTACAACTTTGATTGCTGCGGCTTCGTTGAAACGTGTCATGGGCGAATGGATGTGTACCTACATGGATTTCGTTTATGTCAGTTTGCTTTATACGGTGGGTTCTGTGTACGTAATATGCAATTAAGTATTGACCAAAATCATGGACAGGCTGTTGTTTGATCTCAAACGTTAAACATTTTGTAAAATCGACTTTAATTCTTTATATTTGTAGGTATCAAATTTTAATAATTTTGTCCTATTAGAAGTGTTTACTTCAACTTTGTCCGTTTTTGTAATTTGTTATGTGGATATTTAAATTTTTGAGGCAGTTAAAATTTTTCTTTGTAGTAGTTTTCTTTTTTTCAGACTAGTTCTAAGAAAATTAGACTACTACTTTTAATCCGTATTTCGAAAATAAGTATAAGACAACGGTTTGTTTTCTTTTTTAAATAATTCTTCTTTACCATTCCAACTATTCTAATAAATTTGTTAAGTAAATTCTGGTTCACGTTAATAGGAAAACGTTAATATTATAGTGTGTAATTTAATTTTTATTTGCCTATATTTTACGTGTGTAATCTAATTTTGATGCTATTTTATCTCATTATTATGGTATATCATTAAAGGAGAAGTTTTAATTTAGATATTTTTGTTGCAATACGTTTCCTAATAAATTTTCTGACACACCGATTCTATCTATCCTAACCTATCGAATATAGAACCCACCACCCACCTTAAATTATAAATGCAACCATAAAGAATTGAGGTACCACTGCTTTCAAAGAAGTTGTAAAGAAATTACGGATTGAGGCTTCTTAGTATTGTTTTATTTTAAAGAGTAATCTATTGCTACTCTTTAAAAAAAACAATACATATTTATTTTAATAAAATAAAACTGGTTTCATTCGTTTAGAAAAAGGCGTGTAGAGGAGAGACATTGGACCTATGGCTCTCACTTCTGACATAATAAAGCGCAGTAACAAAGTTATATAAAACTCAGTTTGATGAATACCTGTAACCTATTTAACTGAAAATATATAAACTTTATTTAACACGTTCTAACACATAAATTTTATTCTAAAAGGGTATACGTATATTTATTTAAGCCACTAAACCCGTCTTGGACTGCTGTTGGCTTAGTTATGTACATTTATTTACATTTGTTTGAACTGCATTACCAGATTTATTCGCCAATTTCAAAAGTATATTTAAAAACATATCCTTAAATATAATTATTATTTAAAAGTACTTAACATTGCACATATGTTTATAAAACTAATTAAGACAATTTGTTACCGTTATCTTATATATTATATAAGATAAATGATGGTGTGTTCGTTCCCAGTGCATTTAAGCAATAGTTAATTAGAACTTGGGTGAAGGTTTCTGATATAATACCATCGTAGCCGACCCTATCATCTATTCTAACCCACGCATTCACACATCTTTGTTATGACGACTGTGATCCGTAGCAACTATTGAGATTGTTAGTCATAACATTGAATAATTTTAAATTAACCCGTCGCTGAAATAATGAATTTAACACGGACAACGCCGGGTACAACAACTAGTTGTCATCATAATCATCATCAACATCCTGCAGCGGTCCACTGCTGGACATAGGCCTACCCCAAGAAACGCCACCACGCAAATTATATTATAATAATATTAAGTGCTTATAATTATCAGGTCTGGCGCTATATGACGTCTGGGCTCCGCATGCCAACACGGTGCATCAATTATAACAAATACCTGCAGGATTTTAATCCTTAAGACAGGATTATGTCCAGTGTGGTATTTGAGTTGATTATCATGCTTACAATGTACGGGCCATGCAATCAGAGCACGTTTCATATTTGAAAAGATTCACCTGTCGCAAAATCAAAGCAAGTATGTATCAATAATAAATATTAATAGAATGGTTTATTAAAATACTTCATGATACATATTAATAGCTTTTAGTTCCAATACCAGGATTCAATTTATTGTAGGAATCTAGGCTCTTTTCTTAGTATATATTTCTTAATATCTATTATTACAAATGATCCTAATAATAAACATATAAATGGAAAGAATAGTAAAGAAGGTTTAAAAGTATCGAATGAATATATAAAAAAGATAATGAGAAAAATTAATAAAAAAAGAAAACCTTTGAAACTTGCACGTAGTTTTGTGAATGTGTGTATGGAATCATGTATACATGTGTGGGTGTATATGTGTCATTATATGTTTATGCATGCATAAGCGTAAAGTGTCCTCCGTAATTAATGTTGTGTGTTATTGTTATTTTATATGTATGTTTATAAGTTATGTTTATCAATCACACTCACACACACTATCTTTTAAAAAAAATCACTTTAATGTTTAAAATGGATAATAATACCTTCGAAGGGTAGAGAATTTAAATTTATGAGAGTCATTCGCAGTCTCAAGCGGTAAATTATTCTCTAGAAAATGTAAAGCTATTTTTGCATCCTTGAAGCGTCCGCAATGTAACGAACCCAAGTCACAAAGCTAAGTGTGCCGCTCCTACGCTGTTCTAGGAGCCAGGTGTTGCCTGAATGCAAATAAGTAATAAGTGATTAATGTCCTCCTACAAGACAAATGTCACTTTTACAAGTATACATGTAATTTAAATACGACTTCTTAGTCGTCGAAAAAGAAGCTGGGGTAGAAAGTATAAAAAAACAAATAAAAATAATATAAAAAATTCTCCTGGCTTCACCGCGACGTAGTCTTCGGCGACAAATCGATAACCCCTCTTAATATGCCAGCAGGAAACCGACAAGCACCTCCTGTAATGAGCAATGCAGATTGTGTCACTGTGAGGAGTGGCAAGCAGCTGCATGGCCGCTTTTGCCGACCTCTAACCAGGGGTGATACAGACAAACCTGCTTCGGTACATTGGTTACAGTTCGGAGGTCTCTTCGGTGAGACCGAGGGTTTTGTCTGTGCAATACAAGACGAGGTTATAAAAATCAACAACTACCGCAAATACATCCTGAAAGGCGTCACAGCTGATATATACTAAGCATGCTTCCGTTCGCGAGAGTCACTAAGGCATATTATTTCCGGTTGTTCTCAGCTATCAAACGTAGAGTATTTGCACAGACATAACCAAGTAGCCAGAATTGTGCATCAGCAGCTTGCCATTAAATACGACCTATGCGAGCAGGAGGTGCCTTATCATAAATACGATCCAAAGTCAGTTCACGAAAATAGTCATGCAACATTGTACTGGAATTAATCCATTATCACGGATCGGCATATTGTTGCTAATAAGCCTGATATTGTGGTAGTGGATCGAACTACACGCGAGGCAATGATAGTTGATATTAGTGTTCCGCATAACGAGAATCTCATCAAAGCGGAAGAAGATAAACAAATAAAGTACATAGACCTCGCGCATGAGATTTCCGCCATGTGGCACGTTGAATCAACTGTCATTGTACCGATAGTGGTCTCTATGTATGGACTTATCGGTAAAAATTTAGACACCCATCTGTCCAAGTTATGTTTAGGTAAGTGGGTTAAGTTCATAATTGAAAAAGTAGCCATATTTTGCACAACTAGGATTGTGAGAAGGTTCCTTGGAGGAAGGTTCTTTGGAAGGATCCTTCGTATGCTTGGTTTATCCCGCCGTGAAGAATTAATAGCCCTAATAATAATATTATTTTTATTAATATAATTTTTTTGTATTAATAATATTGTTATTTAGTGGAAAATGTGTGAATAAAGGATAATAATATATTTATTACATACATACACACATATCTTCACGCCTGTCTCCCGTAAGGGTAGGCAGAGACCACAGATCTCCATCTGCTACGATCTCGGCATATTTCCCTTGCTTCCTCCACACTCATTATTCTCCTCATGCAAGCCCGCCGGTTGAGGGTACTCTTGACCTGGCCTTTCTTAAAATGTTCAGCAATCTGGTCAAGGTACGTTTTTCGTGGTCTTCCTCTTCCGGCCCTTCCATCCACATTCGCAAGGTAAATTTCTTTTGCCAGTCGTCTTTCATCCATCCTCTCTATATGTCCAAACCATCTAAGCATCCCTTTTTCTACTTTTGTCACAACACCTTCTTTTACTCCACATTGCTCTCTTATATCTTCATTTCTAATTCTATTATTCAAGGTTACACCACACATACTTCTTAATGCTCTCATTTCCACCGCATTCAGGCTGCTTTCATGCTTCTTCTGCCAAACCCAACTTTCACTACCGTATATAAGCGTCGGAACAAGCATCCCCTGATAAACCACCAGTCGGGCCGTTTTTGACACATCCTGACTTTTCATAAAGGCGTGCAGGGCTCCGTTAACCTGATTACCAACTTTCACTCGTCTTCTTCACATTTTCCATCTCTTTTTCTCCTCAACTTTTTCTCCTGCAATCAGCACCTCACACTGCGTCGAAGTGTCCTCCCTTTCAAAAACCATCACTTTCGTCTTGCTAACATTCATCTTCATTCCTTTCCTTTCTAACGCTCCATGCATTATGTTCATCATCTCCTGCAACTCTTTTTCCGACGAACCTAGCAGCATCTGATCGTCAGCATATAAGAGGCATTTGATGAGTACTCCATTCATTCTTAAGCCACACTGACTCTCTTTCAGGTTTGTCAGGCAACTATCCATGAAAAGGTTGAAAAGCCACGGTGACGCTACACATCCCTGTCTTACACCTTTATAGATATCAAACCAGTCTGTGTAAGCCCCGTTTATTCTGATACACGCACTGGACTTCTCGTAGAGAGACTTCAGCGTATGAATCATCTTCCTACCCACCCCAAACGTGGATAGTGCCGACCACAGTTCATTCCTTATCACTCTATCGTAGGCCTTTTTCACGTCTATGAAGGCGCAGAATACCTTCTGGTTTTTCGCCAGAAACTTCTCAGTTATGTACCTTAAGGAAAATACCTGATCCGTACATCCCATCCCCTTTCTAAACCCTGCTTGCACATTCCATATCCTGCTTTCCGTCTTTTTCATTACACGTTCAATCAACACTTTTGCATACAGTTTTCCGACGACACTTAGTAGGCTGATGCCCCGGTAATTTTTACAATCTTGCTGCGACCCTTTTCCTTTATACATCGGTACTATAACGGCTTTGCACCAATCGTCCAGTACTTTGCCAGTACTCCAGCATAAATTGAAAAGGTAGTACAGCTGACTGACTATTACCTCATCACCTGACCTCAACATTTCGACAGAAATCCTATCATACCCAGCACCCTTACCTAATTTCATTCCATTTAGGGCTTTTACAATCTCATCCATGCTAATCATATCTTCATCCTCATTTTCATATGTCGTACATGACTCACTGTGTACTTCTGTTCTATTAAAAAGACTTTCGAAATATTCTTTCCACCTCTTCAAAATGTTTTTCTCTCCCTTTACAATACTTCCATTGTAGTCTCTAATTGTAGTCAGCTCTGAGGTAGATGTTCGGCCCCTTGCTGATCTAATGGATTTCCAGAACAGCTTTATATTTGCTCGAAAATCCTTAGACAACTTCCTGTCAAACTCATTCTTCTGATACTCTTATATTTATTGATCATTATATTGATCAATATATTTATTGATCATTAATATACACAAGTTTGTACATTTTTCCTTGACTACCGAACTAGTTCGAACCCTGTACTATGGCGGACAGTTTCCTTTTATGTCACATTTCTTAATTAGTTATATTATGCTAATTGAGTTATTTAATATAATATTACACAAGACAAATATCAATAATAAAACACATAAACTTAAGTAACCAGAAAAATTTAGTTTATGAAACAAAAACTACATATGATTACAAATAGTCTAGGATTTTCCAATCTTTTGGTTTGATTTTTATGCTATTCATGTTCACTTAATACTAAAGTACTTTAATTAGTTACAAAACCACTTTCCATTTCATGATATTAATTAGTCAACGTCTAAGTGTATTTATAAATAAAACTTCACAGTCATTCTTCCTAAAATGTATTTGATGAAAATCATAACAGACGCGAACTTATTCATGGTGCATTGACCGCTGATATAAAAATATCTTAACAAAATGAAATTAAAATAAACGTATGAAACTGGGTTTAAAGTATATACTGTCAAAAATAATGATTTATGAGCTAGAGATGCAGAAAATGACCAAGCGAGTAACTTCATGTTAATCAACGACCTATGAAAATTTGTAGAACTAGGGGAACTGTAAGTGCGTAGTCTACCTTAGGGTAAAGGTGTGAAATTGCGAGGAAAAAAAGGAAGTAACGGTAGGGGGGAAATCCGGATAGAAACATTTTAAGAATTCATTGAAACCTTCAAAAAACAAGTTAACTCATATTTTCATAACTCATCATGGGATGTCTCTGGTGTTGCAGATGTCTATGGGCGAGGTTGATTGCTTTTCATCAGATGATACGCCTGCTCGTTTGCCTTCCTATCCCATAAAATAATTTTTCCTTTCGAATTACGCTTTTAATAATTAAACATATTGCAGCTAAAATTTAAAAACATGAATATAAACTCGTGCTTTTAAATTTTGATTACCTAACATATTTTTTCTTTGCTCCGTCTCACCCGTTTCCTCTTGCGAGGGCAGTGGGATACCACAAGTTTCCTTTCATTACGGCCTTAATATAGAAATTCAACATTTCGCAAGTGCCCTTAAAATGTTTATAGTTTACCATTTTAAGGATGGTTTATTTGAACACCTAGTCAATTAAGCAGTTTCAAAAAGGATGTGGCCAGTTATACTAATTCTTGAAAACTAACAAGTAAAATAGTATTTATTTTTAAACGGAGATAGTGTGGTAATCGATCATGTAAGTTATCGATCATATATGTGAATTATTTATTTAATAAACTACTCTTAATTATTGTTACGTACGTTACTTATCTAAAAACTCGAACTAAAAGTTCTTTGTATTAATTTGATGTAATGTTATAAAAATAAAAGATTGAAGACATATTTTTCGTTACTTTTTTTAAGGTGGACTGTATACTTGTTCCCAACTAAATCAAATCAGATTTTTTTTTTGTTCAAGTAAACGTTTTTAAAACAGATAAATCATATCATCATATTTTTTAATCTAACATCCATTTAGAAAGTTAATTCAGCCGAAATAAATGGATAAGAAAGTCGACAGTTACTCTTATAATCTGCCAGAATTTATACAAACACATATATTAGAGGTACAATATGAAAGTAAAATCGTATAAAGTGACTATGAAGTAAGGTGCTTTTACATGTTTTTGCATGCGTTACTTTATTGCCTTTATATAATATTATTGTATTAAGTATGAATAACAATCATTACTTGGATTGGACCCAATTTAAAGGAGTAGTTTATTAAAAAAAACTAATAAATATAAAAATATAATAATGTTTTTATTTACTGCTTTTTTTAATGTATGACAGCTTATTTTAAAAAGGTGCTTATTTAAATTAGATACCAAATTTTATCTATTTTATATAATTTACGTATTACCCCTTCTTTGCATAAGAGTGGAAATTTCCATCATAACATTGAATGCCCAAAAATTATATAAAAGAACAAGTTCACTTTAAGTTCATCGTGTCTGGATACCCTTTCAATGTCCAATGCATAAAAAAAAACATAGCTGTCAAAAATAAGCAAGTGTCACTATCAGTAAAACGAACTTGAATTTGTCATTCCGCTGTTTGTTGTAATTGCAATAAACGTATGATTTTGTTTTATTATATTTTACAATTTCTTGTAGTAAAAATAATAACTGTTTTGTTGATTATCATAAAGAATAAAAAATATCCAATGATATCCTTTTTTATTTAGTACTAAGCTAATGATCTAACTTTGCATGATGATGGAAATTCTCATAATATTGTGTTTTTGATAACTTTATACTATAAATATATACTAAGATTTTTTTAACCATTTTTCTTTCAATTGTGAACATGAATTATATCACCTTGATTTATTTCACCAATAAAGAAAAAATCTCTTTTTTTTAAGAAAAAATTTCATTATACCAAGAAGGGTTAAAAAAGTTATCTATTTTCACAACAATAGTTATACAAATAAATTAAGTTTACAGTGTAGTGTGTGGAGCGTAAAATCGAGCGTCAGCCATGTTTACGGACGATGCGGTCGCACCGGGGCCCATAAAGCTGCACTTCCTTACAATGCCAGCCAAGCTGGTACCATTCCAGCGAGACACCCTGGCAACGTTACTATTTACTTGATCTCTATATAATTTAAAATTGTTCTGGACGACCGTGCAAGATCCAGTTACACTGGTCCCGTGATGGTGTAAAGTTTGGTAACAGCGTGCGAAATAAACCACGATGGTACTAAGGTATGCGGAGTGTAGTGTTAAATTTCCCTTATGTGTACTTTATGGTGTACTTGATATAGCCAAGTGCCAATTTATCGTGTAATTTACCGCTTAGGAAACCGTTCTAATAAGTAGCGATAGCTCAGTTTGTAAATTCGTATTTTCCATTGGGCTATTAATGAACCATTATGAACCATTACCAAGCAGACCTTACAAGAATAACGTTAGATGGAACGGTTAACAAGAAGATTAAAAACATAAGAAAATTATTATTTTTAAGAAAATTATATTCTTCAATTTAATTAATTTGACTAGGTTCTTAATTAGTTTTTAATCTAAAAGATAATGATACCTTATAATACTTCGTTCCTTTTATTTTTTCAATTTATACGTAGAATTCACGTATTTTAACAGGGACTATAATGTGTATAAAGCACTATTCCCTACAATCTTTCTTGTTCATAGTGAAAAATCTACCAAATATCGATTTAAAAATGAAAAGATAGGCAGACAATATTTTAAAAAGTGTAATTTTAAATCTACAGTCAGTTTTCAGCTGTACTATAGTCCATCCCTTGAACAAAAAAAAAATACTAATCATTTTGAGACATATTATTTTTTAATATTTTGACCGAAAGTTTCCTTCAAAGCTATACAAAATGTTAAGTTCTAAAAGTCACACAATTCTCGAAATTCAAAATAATAAACATCCAAATTGGCAGTGAGTGTACATGTGTATGAACAAAGAAAATAAAACAAAAAAGAGAAAACTGCATGCAACGAAAAAGCGCACACGACAAGAAATCTCTAACAACGAGAAATTGAA
The DNA here is from genome assembly GCA_031353405.1 of Baronia brevicornis. NCBI lineage: Eukaryota > Metazoa > Arthropoda > Insecta > Lepidoptera > Papilionidae > Baronia > Baronia brevicornis. Next base: position 680,043 of record JASFAT010001940.1, read on the forward strand.
AACGTTTTCTAACGAAGTACGAATTCTCATAAAGAGCGAATAAACAGCAGCTGTTTGTGAAAACAATCTGTTACATAAAGTGACGTGAAATTGCGTTGTTTCGCAAAAAGAACTTTTGTACCAGCATACGGGTTTAGTCACTATACGTTTTTAGTTCGGACGTTAATGTTGCTATCTCATAAGAACATATATTTACACTCCTAGTCGCAAAAAATTATATACATCATTTTATGTGATAAACATATGTTTTTTATTTTATACCTTATAGCATTATGCGTCGCTAAATCAAAAAGAAATAGCCGTAAAAGTTAATACAATCAAGACGTGGTGACTTATGGACATACATTTAAAATATTGTCAGTATAAGTTTTCTATTTAGGCACTTAATCGTTCTTTCTTATTTATTTTTTCACAGTCCATTGTCCATATATATATATATATATATATATATATATATATATATATATATATATATATATCACTTGTAGTATATCTATATGTGGGTAAGATAACAATATGTGAGTGTTTTGTATCAATTTATTTACGTCTTCACTATCTACTTCATTCACAAACTTGAACGTCGAATGCGGCTCATAACCGTCCGGTCCAATTAAATTTAATAGTAAACTGCCTTGAAAATCATTAGGTTCCTTATTACAACCGATGCTAACAACGAAAAACAATTTAAATTGTTTAACCTCTGATGCCAAGATTTAGCACGACGCGCGTGACCGCTCTTTTATGCCATTTCTGCCGGTCGTCTTTCACGCCCCATATTTCCAGATACTCATTAAAATATTTTACTACTTATTAACTATTATTTACAAGTATTTACTGTCACCACGATGTGAATAACATGACCACATGATTAGAATTGCCTTTTTATTAATTGTACAAAACCCCCACATATAGATATACTACACCACTCACCATCACATCTAAAGCGGATTGGGGAGGCACCCAGACTTAAAACAAATACCTATAGGTCATACATATATTTATCTCAATGGGGAATGGAAAATACCATTGATTCCGAAGCAATAACGTAGACTCTGAGCCAACGAGTTATCATCTTTTTTATTATCTTTTCCTGCCTGTATAGAATCTGCCTGTATGCAAAAGTATTTTTTTTAAATAGCATGAAAATATTTTCCGTTTTGTTATTATTCCACGTTCCGCGTACTTTAATTAAATACCGCTGTAACTCCTGGAGAAGAAATATATGAATATTTCATGAAGTAATTATTTAAGCGTACAGTTTAATTTTGTGGAACTAAAACTAAAATACTTTTGTATTCTCTGTATACTCGTGTAAAACTTTTGTATGTATATATTTTATAGAATATTGTAAGCCTATTAATATTCAATCTACAACTGGAAATTTACATGATTTACCTATTGTAGGTTTTTCAAAATTCCATCCATAAGATCCATGGATAAGTTTACAAAATATCAATCCACCATTATCGGTTTATCCACAAAAAAAAATAATAGTATAAAATAATATCACCTGCATTCATCATGCGTCATATTTGACTTCTCAACAAAGCCTCAACCGATAGTAGAGCATATGTTATCCATCGCTTGCCTGAATCAAATATTTTTAAAGATTTTTATTGTTTATTGATAATTTAATCGTAAATATATATTCCCACACTAAATGCCATACTTTTTTACTTTTTCTCTATTAATTAATATAGTATAAAGATAAATAAATAGTTCACATAAAATTGCACCCCGAAATACAGGCAAGTTTACGCCTAGTCTGGGGTCCGCCTGTGTATCTATGTATATAATAATAATGATAAATAAGTAAATTAAAATAAATTAAAGTTATACCACATTCAGCCGATGAAATTAGACCCGTACCGGTCTTAATTTCATCGGCTGAAAATAATTTCAAATAAGAAAATTCAATATCTTACATATAATTAAATCAATAATGTCTGATGTGGGATGTATTACCGGCCCGAGAATTTGGACTCTTCGATCGGTACTCTTTCTGGCCCGCGTGACGATCAGCTTGAAAGACGTCCAGCACTGAACGTGAAATGAATGCTTTAAATAGTGAACAGTGTAAAATCACCCTTATATTGTAGCTCCTTAGTTGTTATTGTTACAATATTTACCGGATCGCCGTCATTTTTAACAACCTTATTTGTTAAAAATTACGGTAAGGTGGTTTGCCACCCGTCATGTTCTGATTCCCACGAGGGCGAGAAGCGACTAACGGAGAGCCGTTTCGCTACAATGAATGTGAGAGGAAGGATGGATGAAAAGAAGGATGAGCGTGGAGGAAGCAAGGAAGGTGTGCCAGAATCGTGGCGGATGGAGATCTGTGGTCTCTGTCTACCCCTACGGGAACCAGGTGTGACAATATGTATGTATGTATTTATTACCCGGATTATTATACCATTTCCAATGAAGCGGAATAAAATATGGAAGGTATAATGAATTTTTATACATTTTCGCCAAGTAACGAAAATTTCCCTTTGTCGACATGACAAGCGAATGGTATGAAAAGTGACAATTTGAGCGCGACCAGACAATATTATTACGCTGTCAGCGCCCTTATTCGAATATCATTCTGTCAATTTATTTGATGGCGAAAGATGTTATTATTACATAGCGAACTTTGAGCGTGTCTGCCATGAGTTTTATTGTTATTCCTTTTGAATGGGAGTCCGGTTGTGATTTGGATAGAACCTTTGTTATGATTTGATTATATTAGATGTAATATTACCATATATTTACAAATAAAACTATTTTGCATTAAATCTATTAATATATCAATTTTGAAAATTAACTTCTTAAAAAAAAAAATCATTAAATTACTATAGAAACCCTTAATTATTACTTTCGAAAATGTTTAATAACTCATTTCATTTACGTGCTCTATTTAATTCATTGTTGTCACTTCCATTATTTTATAATAGATTTTTGCTTTAGTCTCCCATCAAATAGCGAAGACTAAAAGAAGATATATATTAAAAAAGTGTATGATATTAAAAATGTCCTTATGATGGTAAGTATACTGGTACATATGTATAATAAATACATATTCCCTCTACAATCTTGTACATATTATATATTTTTACATACACTCCTTTGCTTTTGATTAGGGTTTTAATAGCCAATATTAATATTATCCAGAAAGAATATATATATATATATATATATATATATATATATATATATATATATATATATATATATATATATATATATATATATATATATATATATATATATATATATATATATATATATATTAGGTGTACAAATAAGTTTCCGCAGTTTTTTATAAAAAATTAGGAATTTATTGTAAAGGAAAAGTACATTACGTTTTATTCAAAGTATTTTCCATCATTTGCCACTACTTTTCCCCATCTTTCTGGCAACATTCGGATACCCCGTCGAAAAAACTCTTCATCTTTTGACGCTATCCACAAATCTACCCAATTTTTGGTGTCTTCATATGATGTGAAGCGCTGCTCAGACAGACCATGTGCCATCGACCGGAACAGGTGATAATCAGAAGGGGCTAAGTCTGGTGAATACGGCGGGTGGGGTAAAACTTCCCAGTTGAGTGTTTCCAAGTATGTTTTTACCGGCGCCGCAACATGTGGACGAGCATTATCGTGTAAAAGAATAATTTTGTCGTGTCTGGAGTAGTAATGGGCGCGTTTTTCCTTAAGTGCCCGACTCAATCTCATCAATTGTGTTCGGTAGAGAGCTCCAGTAATGGTTTCGCTTGGTTTCAGCAATTCATAATACACGACACCAAGCTGATCCCACCAAATACACAGCATGAGTTTTTTTCCATGAATATTCGGCTTAGCTGTCGATGTTGATGGTTCGCCGGGCTTAACCCATGACTTTCTCTTCTTTGGATTATCGTAGTGAATCCATTTTTCGTCACCAGTGACTATACGATGCAAAACTCTTTTTTTTATTCCTGGCAAGCAGCATTTCACTCATGCATAATCGGCGTTCAACGTCTCTCGGCTTTAGTTCATATGGAACCCAATTTCCTTGTTTTTGAATCATTCCTAACGATTTTAAACGATGTGAAATTGCTTGTTGAGTCACTTGTAGAGTAAGTGCAAGTTCTTTTTGCGTTTGGGACGAATCTTCCTCCAATAGTACTTCTAATTCCATGTCTTCGTACACTTTCGGCCTTCCACTGCGTTCTTTGTCTTTAACGTCAAACTCACCGTTCTTAAACTTTTGAAACCATTCCCGACAACTTCTCTCACTTAAAGCAGCTTCACCATATGCTTCTAGAAGCAATCGATGCGCCTCAGCTGCAGATTTTTTCACATTAAAGAAGTAAATCAAAAGTTCCCGCAAATGATGCTTATTCGGAATAAAACTTGACATTTTTGCACGAAAAAAATTACGTGATGCTGATACGGAATCACTAGTACTTTAAGGTTATGGTGTTGCCAGATGACTAAACTTGGGATATTACGTTTTACATCTGACAATTTCTCCATAACCTTCTGGTGGGGCCATCTTTTGACAAACCGCGGAAACTTATTTGTACACCTAATATATATATATATATATATATATATATATATATATATATATATATATCATCATCACATTACAAAATTTGTAAATCTCAGTAAGTTAGTGTCATATGGGAAGACGTCGTTAAATAGAAGAGGAATTGTCGCCCTGAATATTATTTTGGCGGCGTTATAATTATCATGAGAGGCGTATGGTTGACACAATTACGGAGTGCGGACATCGCGTCATCGGGATTAATTCTGATCATAAATTTTATGTCGCCCGAGCACTTTTGCTCCTGTTTCGGAGAATATTTGTTGCAATGTATAGGTATACCAGCATGCTACTTGTACGTTGTCATACTACTTGGCTCAGTAAGGAGCTGCCGCATTAAGCGTCAATAGTCACGGTTTGATTTCCCGCATTGAAAATAATATATTATATCTGAGTATTGTATTCCTATATGTATTGAATTCCTAATCTGGATGTCCCACCAGTCCCCTTTGGATAATCCTGGTAGGTTAATGTTCATTCTTCTAGAAATCAAGAGGTCACATTCCTGGTAATGTGAATTTAATTGGTTGTATTAAAATTTTTCGGATGTTAATAATTGTTTTCGTACTAAGAAATCCAATCTATCCAATAGGACAAGCGTGGTGGGTTAATGTCCATTTCTTCAGAAATAAGTATGTCATAGATGTAGAAAATTGGCTGTTCTGCTTTTTAAAGGATATGAGATCTACATCAAGAGTCTGACTAGTCCCCTGCTCGACATAAGCCATTCCCAAGACGTGCCATTTAGACCAAACTTCGATTACATGTATGCAGTTTTTGGCAAGCGCCTTTCGCAGATCATCACTCTATCTGGTCGGCGGGCGACTTTATTTGCTACATTTGGCAAGTTATCACATTATATGTCATCCTTATATGCTGTCAGTCTGTCATCGTCGAATATTTTATGTTCGGCACTTTGTGAACATTCACTGATAGAATCATTTGTAATCATTTTCACGTTTGATGGTTTCCTGTTATGCTTGACTCATTATTTTTATTAAAGGCGCGTTACCCCTGTACAAATACTTCGCAACATGGTAACAAGGCTTTTGTTATTCCAACTTCAAACACAATAATTAAATGGGTCTCTCGTTATACATTTTGATTCAGAGGAAGTTTACGCGTAGATACCTGAAGCATCAAAAGTAGACGTCGCACAGTTTATTATAAAAACGCGAATCTCAAATACACATTAGTTATTCCGTAACGTCGTCTCTTACCTATCTTTTATACAGAACACGTCATATACATTGCAGCAAAGCTGTCTAGTGCATTTAAATGTATTTAGACTAGATAAAGTTTTAGTTTGTTTCTTCTTTTATGTTCATTTTAACTAATTTTATTAGTAGAAAAATAATTTTATGGAGGAGCAATGCAAAAGAATTAATAAGTTATTATACTTCGCTTATACATATCTGAAATACACATAGGCAGTACACATATATTGCTTACCTTAGGGTTAAGAATGATTTAGTAGCAAGGAATGAAAGAAGATATACAATGTTATAGCAGAGGATAAGGTAAGAAAGGGAAGTAGAAAGTAGTTGGGCGTTTGGAACACAGTTCTCATCAAATACAGATTCAGAATACACATACATATGTATTGATTGTGAAGTATCCGGTTGTTGATTCAATTGTTAATTGTGTATTTAATTTTAATGTCGGAGTATTCGAATGAAATTTGTGAGTGAGACGACAAAACGATGGAAGAAGAGAGTTATCCTAAACACACACACGCATACACACACACATATACACACATATATATGCTGCGGATACTAAATCTTCAACCATTGACTCCGGAAGTGGTGACTTCCTCAACGACCCAGATGATTAAATCGTCAAGTATTTTTAATTTATTTTATTTATTACTCTTTTTTGCAGTGGGTTGATGGACCACATAACTTTTACATAATCGATTAACTGATAAATAAAGAATCCTCTAATCATTACTCTACCTATGAAGGCCTCTAAATTGAAAAGTAGTAAAATCCAACATTTTTATTTATCATTCCTTCCTATACACAGTAATAATTAACTGGTTTCAATCATGACAACTATAAAAGAAGAAGCGTCTCGCCCACACATATAACATTTTACTAAGTACTTACGAACTTTCTTATCGTATGAATATAAAACATGAATTAAATCAATTTACACCCACGCTAACATAACGTGAGAATGGACCAAATGAAATTAAGGGACCGCATGAACTATTAGAGTCAATTCATCACTTAGTGAGGAGCAGTCACAGTTTAGATATCGTTTTAAATTTGATTGATTGTCTCAATGAAGTTACAGATCTTTATGATTAGAAATTTGAGATTGAAATTAAATGGGACAATTATGTTACAAAACCTTTACCATGTATTACAACACGACAAATACCATCAACGTGAAATTATATAATTTATTAATCAACAGCATTTTTTTGTTTTTTAATAACGGCATTATATAAATAAGCTTTTGATATTAACACGTTCAATATAATCATGAAAAGGCCCATAAACTACTAAAATTAATAATATAAATAAATGATTTAACTCATAATGTCACACTAGAATTCCCCTGTGTCCTAGGTAATATAAGTATTATTAAGTCACAAATGATAGGGACAAACAGACCCAGAATAAATACCTCACAAACAAATATTATATTATATATCTAACTTTATGCCGGAATTAAACCCTCAACCCTTGGCGTAAAAAAAGAATAATTTTTCACTATTCCATACGGGTTATAATTTATTTTTTATAGAAAAAGCATTTTGAGTTTTTTTTTTCGAGTTGCTCTTTTGTCAAGTTTATATCCAAATGACTCAGTGACGTTCGCTTTCTGAACTAAGGATTACATGTTCAATCGAGATAAATTTTTATATAGCCAAAAGATATTTTTTGAGTTTAGATATATTTCAATTTAATTTTTATCGTAATAAAATGTATAAACATAAATAAATTGTATTATGACTTTATATGAAAATTATTTTTTTGAGTTTATTTAATAATAACCGAAGAATTATATAGTTTTAAATCATCACCATCATTCGCTCATGGTGATGATTTAAAACTATATAATTATTGACATGAATTATTATGAAGCTTGCTATTTTATGATCCGACATAAAAATATAATTGCAGTACCAAAATACTTTTACAAGTTCCAACCAGAATGCATCGTCTCTATGTGAAAGAAAAAGTGAACGGTATAAAATGAATTCTATAAGAATTCATTCCATTGAATTCAAGGTAAGACATTACAGCGCTCGCCATTGATTCCACTGATAACGGGTGAGGATTTTGCCGCATCAATAAAACATTACTCGTCCACGACGATCGCCGCATCTCCAATTAAAATTAATGTATTTATTTGTGTCCCTTATGCCTTTTGAATTCCAAGGTGAAATAGTAATGACAGGTTGAAAACCTATATATTATATTAATACATGAAGATAAAATCTGGTATTCAATTTTAAGCACGTTGCACGCATCGATAAATATGAGATTTTTTTCACAGCCCCATATGTCCCACTGCTGAGCACGGGCTTCTCCATTTCTGAAGGAACGGCCCCACACGTTTGTTCAATGCGGATTAGCGAGGTTACCAGACTTAGAATAAATATCTGTACAGGCCATACATATATTTACTCCGATCGAATCTGCAACCATTGACTCCATGTGCCGCAACACTGAGCCAATTGGTCGTCTATCTGAGATTTGGTCAGTTATAATTCGTATGGAAAAAAGTACAGATAGACAAACAATTAAAAACTTAATGAATTAAGGTTGAATTTCGACACTGGGTGACTACAACTTTTTAGAGACACGACCTTATTTCAGTATTTTCGGTTTTTTATAGGATAGGAACGAAACAACAGAAATGTTGTTTCGTTCCTATCCTATAAAAACCGAAAACAGGAAAGTGAAGGCCCGTTTCTTGAAAGTTCCAATATCGTATCTGTTAGGGAACACCGCTGAAGGTAGTTGGTTCCACAGGTCAGTGGTGCCTTAAAAGAAGTTTCAGTGCCAAAAACTTTAATAGTCAATGGTCATCGATTTCCCCATCGTTAAAAATATACACAAATTTTGGTCTACAAATAACCATTGCAAAACTCGGTGTCCCATCAATCTGTTTTGCACAAATGTGGAGCAGTGGGATATATAGCACTGTGAAATAATGATGGAGAGGGACATCTGAAATTTATACATCTGACATCCATACGCTTGTGAAACTTGAACAGTTTATCGAGACAGCTTTAATATTCTAATGCTTCTTCTGCTTCTGCTCCTTTCACAGTCAGCTTGTTCAACCATGTGAAGAAATGGGATGTCTCTATACTATTTTTGAACTGGCAGTTCTTTATACCAACTCAAGTAAAAGCTTATTAATTAAATTACAGTTATCACCGTCAATGTATTAATAGTAATTAGTTTAAATTAATTAATAGTAAAGGAAAGCTTCCTTTGATAATATTAGCGCGCTGCAGGATTAACTATTAATCTTAGCAATTACTAAAGCCATAACGGATTATTATTCCCCATTACTGTCCATGGATAATATATTAGTACCGGATATCCCATCCCAACTCGTCTATCTATATCTTAATTGAGATTCACAAACAAGCAAAATGTTTTCTTCATAGTTTAAATTATACTTAAGTCCAACAGTTCATAATGCAAAGGAAGGTGGCAGACCAATTTCGATGCCATACTTATCTTTGTAAAAAACAGGTAATAAATTTACAGTGTCCCAAGTATTGACGACCATTTGGCTCAGTGGCGGGGCCCTCCGCCCACGCAGCCAATGGTCGTGCGTTCAATCCGCTCATCGGAATAAGTATACCAACATTTGTATACAGATATTTATTCCAAAACTGGCAACCCCGCCAATCCACATTAGACAAGAGTGATGGGGGTTAACGTCCGTTTCTTCAGAAATGGGGAGGCCCGTGCTCAACAGTGATGGTTAGTGATGATTATTCCTAACAACTATCAAAAGTATTTATGTATTGTATAATTTAACGTCATAAGTAAGCAAAAATAAAATCATCATCAATAACTCAGTTGGCAAGACAGTGCGCTTACGATCTGTAAGAACGTCGTGAGTTCGTATCCTCCACTGGAGTATTGAAGTGAACCAATTCTTAGCACAAGCACTATTATAAACATGGTTGGAGTGGTTAACAAGAATTCTAGTAATATTTTTCTTCTCTTTCCTAGCACAACTATAAGCTTAGTTGTAGTGGTTAACAATAATTCTAGTAATATTTAAAAACATGGCTAGTCGTCTTTTTTTAAAAAAATACCTGAATCGGTAAAGACTGCGCTTGAAATTTAAGGTTCGATCCAGGGCTCGATTCTACCTAAATAAAAATAAAAAAATAAGTCTGTGCGAAAACAGCATCCCTCGTGCGAGTCACCTCTTTTATTGATTGTTTTACTTATATTGTTTTAGTCACGAATGTAGAAATGCGCTACTGACATCTAGCTATCTACCCGACAACTAAATATTGCTTTAAAAAAAAGATTCTCGGTTCCAAACGAGAAATGACCTCAAAATCTTTCACTAACAAATTAGGTACTACAACTTATGTGGGAAGCGATAGCATATCTAGTTTGATTATATGTTTTAAACTATAATATTCAATGTAAAAAGTTTTGTTTTATTATTTCTTACTTATAATAATAATTACGCTGTATTTCGAAAGAGCATTTACGTCATTCAGATATTTCCAGCACATTGTTACCATATCTATTTGATGTCGGTACTCGAGCTGCCATTTATGAGAGAGATGCTGCATCAATTGCATCGTAAACGGGATGTTATTATTCTGCGATGTAAGAATTTTATATCGCTGTGATTTGTTGTTTTGAACCTTGGCATCGATACTCATTTATATAATGAATGTAAGTCTTAATACCTAAATAACTTTCATCTCAAAACGGAATTATATTATACGTATATAAATAATAGTGTTCAATTTTGGTATTTTATAATATTTGGGATCGTAAAAGGTATCTGATTGGCTGCCGACCGCATGGAATGGTAGAGCCCAAAAAATATACGAACCACTGGGTGAAGTCTGGTGATCACAATCTCCTATTACTTCGATAGCCCCACAACCCAACGTGTATCCGAAACGTAAACTCGTCACGATGCTGGACTGCCTCTCACTAATTACTTGAGAAGCTGTGATTTTTAATGGGATAGTAAAGCAAACGAACAAGTGTGTCATCGCAGACAGCAAGCAGAAGCAGCGTGAATAGCTTTTAAGAAATATGTAGATTTTTTTCAAAGGTTCATAAATCGTTTATTTAATGACACGTGGCACCGTGGTAGCTCACCACTCATCCATATGGTGGGAATGAAACTTTTCTTTACGACGAGTTGTGCGATTGTGGAATTTCGGAATGGGAATTATTCCAAACAATTCCTCAGAACACTCCCCATGGCAAAAGCGGTATTTCCAAATCGTATCGATTTGGAAATACGATTGTAGGTGGCTGATTTCATAGAGAAGAAAGAAAGAAGTTTCGAGAAAAATGCACCACGGTACGAGATAGCCGCTTATCTACATTTATTCTGTAATACCTATGGTGTCGCAGATGTCTATAGATGGCGTTGATTGCTTTCCATCAGGTACAACGCTGGCTCGTTCGCTCAGCTATCCCATAAAAAAATATATAAGTAACTAGCTGACCCGGCAAACGTTTTATGCGCTATAAATTATTGTTTAAATTTAGGGTTATAAGTATTTTTTGATGCCAAATCATAAAAAAAATAAACAAATTGTCCAAAAAAATATAAATTTGGGGAAGGCCACCCTTACACCTAGGGTTAAAAAAAAGATTACGGCCTATTCTCAGATCTACAAAATACAAAAAAAACTTTCATTAAAATCGGTCTAGCCGTTTCGGAGGAGTTCGATAACAAACACTGTTACACGGGATTATAAAAATCCCATGATAATAAACAGTAAATATAGACATGGGATTATAAAAATCCCGTGTCTATATTAACTGTTTATTAGAGTTAATCATTTTAATATTCCCATTATTTACAATAACCCAAATTATAAATATACGTATGGTTAACATAAATAAAATTCGTTTCGCTTCACGGTGCAGTATTAATTAAAGCCCATGTCACAGCGTCCATCGAGTTAAGCGGCCATCAAACGAAATTGTCGGCGCAATTTTCATTTCTATGCAAAACAGGTTCTATCTTTAAGCCTTTATTTCATAGAAGGCTTACATGGTTCACGGCAAAATTCGTCATTTTCTAGGCGTTCATTAATTTTAACGTATGTTGCAACTACGACTGTGTTTGTAGAAGTTACTATCATGAGTTACTATCATGAGTTACTATCATGACATTAATGCGCATATAAATGGACCTCTCCGAATAATATAAATTAATTTCAACCTGAAACTTAATATTGTAATAGAGAAACTTGTAATTTTTACAGTCCATTTTTGAAGTATTCATAGATAAACCATCACGCTAATCCAAGGCAAAACGTATTTATTTCGAGTTTGGGATGCGGGAATCAAAATTGCGATCAATGTCTTCGCAAGTCATAGCTTCACCGTTGAGCCAATTAGGTTGTTAAGAACGCATTTCTTAGTATTATATCTATGTATTTATTTTTTAGTATAAATCTTTTATATAAAAATTAATTTTATTAAAAAAAGAATATTTCATCTTTAAAATACTTGCGGCCAATTAATAGTAGTATTTCTTAACAACCACAAATATTTCGCTCCTTCGTTATTTTAAAACGGGTGCTTCATTGTCGTAACGATGATATACCGCGTCACAAGCCAGTGCCCTTAATAAATTAACTCTGTCTGTAAGGGCAATAATATCAAGATGCCAAAGCGCCGCCAACAAAAATTGAGAGTGACGACTTTTATCGCTTCCGGACTAAGAGTTGTAACTTTGAGCAGTTCTGAGCTTCCCTAATCCGTCATTATGTGTTGTAATTTGAGACTACTTCTAAAGTATTTTTTGCAATTAATTTTTATATAAATAAATGAGTCTTTGATTATTAATTCTAATGGTTAAGACGCCATTTGATAAGTAGCTGAACATGTATGATCTACCATCGTGGGTTTGGTTCCACATACGAACTTTTTTTATACAATACGAATAAACAAGCGAGTCACCCGATGGAAAGCAATCAACGCCGCTTATAGACATCTGCAACTCCCCAGGTATTACAAATGCATTGCCAGCTTTTGTTATAAGAAGGCTTGTTTGTTCCAATGTCGAATCGGTTCGGAAATGCTTCTAAAGGTAGTTGATTCCATAGAGTGGTAGTATGTGGAATAATGTTTCACGAAAATTACACCGTACTGGATCGCTATCAGCAATTCATCCAGATGGTGGGGATAAAAATTTAAATAAGTTTTTTAATTTTTAACTTTTTACTATCGACGTGAACTACTTTTTTTTAATATTAAAATGAATCTAGTAGGGATGGTTAAAAACAATTTTAATTTTATTAATTCTAAAATAATTTCTAGTCTTCTTTTTAATAGCTGTACTATTTATAATAATTTATTATTTCTCTCAAAGTGAAATGATAAAATAAAACCTTTTCCGCTACAAACTGTCACTTAGAATTACTTTGGAACGCTGTTTGTGGGTCAGATGTAAGTACCAGCCTGTTTGACATCAGATAGAGCATTACAAGTGCCGCCCATTTATTTTGCCGCGTGTTTCTTGTCACTGCACTTCCCTGTCTCGTTCTATCTTGTCCTCTGACTGGATTTATGGTCATTGCAACCTTTTTCTTTGCTCAGATTAGGTAACACTTGTAGCTATCTAGCTTCATTAGTATACTAATATACAGTTGGAAAGAAAACAAAGGTACTCATTAATAGATATATATAAAGAAATACGTTTATTAATAATTTACACCACATAAAAAAAGACAAGGCGACTGGCAGAGACTGGATGCGTGTAGCCGAAGATCGGGCTAGGTGGCGCGCCTTGGCCTATTGGCCTATGTCCAGCAGTGGACTGCCGCGGGCTGATATTGAAAAAAAGACAATAATTATCAACATATCTATAAATCTATGAGTATACAAGAAAGTTTTATTTGGGGTTATAGGTTTTATAAATTATTTTGTTAGCTATGTAGGAAGCTTTTATATATTATCACATTCGAAACCTTGAATTTGTTGCTACACAAATTCAAGGTTTGTTACGGAGACTTATCACTAACTTCCATATGCAAGTAATCAAGTGATCCGTGACGGAAATCTTTTACTAAAGAACATGCCGTGTATGCACTGCACATTGCATTTTTAGAACAGACCAATATGGTGTTGACGTCCTTGTCTCGGTAGCAGCGTTATGTGACAGAACGGCGATGAGTCAGTCGGGCGTAACCGTTGTTCCAGTGAATACGTCTTCACAGTGCGTTGATGAGCTAGTTCACGGGTCTTTATATGAGTGATCAATGCAGCGATACATATATAAGGGAACACAAAAGAAAGCTAGGAATATTTTAAAAGTGAAGTATAAACAAGTACAGCTCACAGCCTGTTTATTCTTAGTGACATTTTTTTTATGTTATTTTGAGGCCCGCACAAAATGTCAGATTTACTCTGCTCTGGGCCGAAATGGAAACCCTTATCACCCTATTGTTATTACACATACGGATCAGTTTTCGGGATCACCAATTTTATCAACACCAATCATTTCTTTAGCTCACAGTTTATCTGTTGTTCGAGATTACTGCCATTTTAATTGACCGTTGAGATTTTTGTCGTAGGTGTCATACGAGGGAACTATAGGAACAAATACTAGTAGATAGACAACAGCTTTTACTTGAAAAATAAAAATCATTTGGTGATTCCCAGGCGTCGGGAATGAGGCAGAACCTCTCAATTTTGAGTGAGACCAATGTTCAGTATTGTACTATTACGTCTGTATTAATATAATGGACTTATTGCACCTAGCCAGATAAACATTATATTGTTCTTATATAAATGCATTCCGAACTAGTGAAGGTTGCCAGCCGATAGCCAAATCAGCTCAACCTTTAGTGTCTTTACCGAAGCGAAACAGTTGTCAACACTCAATATTGTGTAGGAAAGACTTATTTCTCCGGAAAACTGACACCTAAACCGAAATTGCCCACGTCTTTCCCTATTAGATTAATTGAAACAATTTGTACCATATATATATCTCATTAACAAGAATCACCGACATAGCTCTTGAAGTTAGCAGACTGAAGTGGCAATGGACTGATTGATATCTCATTATATGTATGTCTCCGAAAAAGCTGACTTTTCAAATTTTGACGGTCTGCAAAACCTATGTTTATTGTATATATTAGATAAAATAAAAAATAACACAAAAATTTTCGTGCGCATAATTTAATGTCACATCATGGAAGTAATGAGGTTAAATTTGATTTGCAAAGAATGCTTTCACAGTTCTTGGCTACATGAACTCATTCGTATTGAAACCGTAAGAGTCACAGAGACCGTGAAATTACTCGTACTAATACGAAGTTTGCATAAAATAACCCTGAAGACTCGGAGGCGTCTTTATATTCAAAAGAATATTTCTCAGGAAATTAAGGGCACAATTCTATTAAAAATTTATTTTATCGCCAAGGTCTGTTTAGAACTTTAATAAGTTTTTGTTAAATTAAAATAAAAAACACATTTTATTTATTAGTAAAGTTTTAATGTACAAAAATAATGCTCGAAACCCTTTTTTTACAAAGAGTCTTTAGAAAAAAATGTTCGGAAGATGGTGAATTAGAACACAAAAGAAGTAATAAAGGTGAGAAAAAGAATTATTATTAAATAACAACTCTTATAATTACTATACAATATACATACATCGTCAACTTAAGGATAAATATACTGACAATGTGTGCTGGGCTATCTAGCCATCTGGCTCGCCTTAAGAGAGCTTACTAGAGAGAGTAAATCATATAGTACTCAAGAAATATTTTTTATTTCATTAACAGTGGTGAAAACATAGAAAAAAATTTAAGATTATTAATAGTATATTAAAATAATAGTTTTCTTTAGTTTGCCAAGATCAACTCGACTGACAACACCGATTAATCATGATCTACCGATTAGCAATCCCTAAGCTAGACTATAAATAATTAATGTAATAATTATGTTCTCTTTTCTATAAAAAATGTTGTTTGTTTGTCCCATATACTGTTCTGTCCAATTTTTTTTATATTAAAGAGACTTCACGTTTCAATTTTACGTATTGGAAGTCGAGTTGCGATGTTTTGAGTCATTGAGCCAGCGGAGAAGGATATGTTTTTACTTTATGAAGTAAAATTAAAATAAGTTAATTACTTTTAAATTTTTTATTTTTATTTAAAAGTGGTAAATGCCTTAATGTGTGATTAATTATGGCAATATAGAAGCATGTGTTTTGGAAGGTGCGTTTCTTTACGCCTGTTCGTTCACACAGCAAGTGATTGATGTTTGTTCGAATACAACTGGCGTTTATTTTGGGTTCAAACAACGGATTAGGTAATTTCAAGTTTTTCGTCTGTAAACGTTCCAAGCTTTGTTTTAATCCTTCCCAAGCAACCAATAAATTTTATTATATACATAGAAGACCTATACGGCTTAGTTGCCGTTAATGGAGCCAATGCTCACAAGTTTTATTCCCGCGTCGGAATAAATATATATAATTATATTATTTGATCTGGATAACTCACTGATCATCCTCGAACAAGCGTGACAATCCATGAAGACATAAAAAAGGGCTTATATAGAATAAAAAAAAGAAAATGGAATAGAAATTAAGAAACGTTAAAACTATAACAAATAAAAATTAAAATTATAATAATAGTAAACCATGTTTCACCATTTTGCATGATCAAGCCTTACCATATTTTTAACAGTCTCTTTATGTCCCATAGCTGGGCATGGTTTGTCCTAATTTCTGGAGACGGATATTAACCCGTCACCTTTATCCAAGTTGGATTGGCTGAACAGGAGTTCAGATACTTATTATGATTCTGAGTTCAAGATGACTCAGAATATAATAAATATCTGCAGGCCATTTTTCTATAACTCGATGCGGAAAAGAACCATTGACTCCGAAAACAATTTTTTTAATTTTTAAAAAATAGTTTCGTAAACTTATTAGTTATATGTATAAAGTACAAATGTACTTTTTGTTTTTTACCACTTACTTCGCAATAATATTAGTATGCTCAGATTAGGCGTGATTTATTACCCGTGACGTCACGCCTCCTTCCCACAGTAAGTCATTCGAATCAACGCCTTAAGAGTCACAAGAAGCGTGAAATTACCAGTCATTATTAAGAATCTTGTCTCAATTAACTCTTAGGCTTCTAAGGCTAAGAGATGCCTTTGTTCTTAACCGAAAACTTTCGTAGAATTTTAAAAGTATTTTCGCATTTCAAATTTAATTGAACCACAAAAATCTTTTAACTACTGATATTTAGAGAGAATTTTTTAGAAAAATTCAAGCATAACTATCTTCTTATGAGAGAATTCTTAGTTATTTGTTCTTGTCAATTACGTGCGTGACGACCTATGTAAATGTTTCAGTGATGAAATTACCGGTTTCGATTTCAATTATCACATATTTGACTTCCGCATCGGGATATATGCACATATGTATAACCTACAAGCATTTATTCTGAGTCTAAATGTTCTGTCGATCCACCTTGCCGGCCGTTATGATTAATTTCCATTCTTCTTGAAATCGCAAGGCGAATAACGAAAAGAATAAAAAACGCTCTAATAAGCTTGGTACTCTCAACAGGCAATCTCAGTATAAGTCTATGAGTGCAAAACGGAAAATGACTAAGTGTAAGGGTGCAACTGCAAAACCGTAAAAGATTAAGTGTAAGAGTGCAATTGCAAAACGGTAAAAGACTGAGTGTAAGACTGCAACTGTAAAACGGTAAAAGGCTGAGTGTTAAAGTACAACTGCAAAACGGTAAAAGACTGAATGTAAGTGTGCAACTGCAAAATGGTAAAAGATTGCGTGTAATAAAGTGCAACTGCAAAATCTGTGTTCTTTATGAATAAGTACGATATAAGGGTATTGAAGAGTCGTTTGTGCGTCCACGAAAGGCTGGCAAATTGTGATGCCTCCAGCTTACAGATGTCTATGGGTGGTGGTGAATATTTATCACCAGGTGATCCTCATTATTTATTAATTAATCAATGCAGTTTTAAATTCAATAACAAAGTTGTAACTAATTACTCAGTCAGTCCTGCTGCTCATCTACTGGTATTTTTGACTAAGATAAAGATCCTGATCATACTATAATATCCTACGAGGAAGCTTTGTAATTAAAATATATTAGATATCAATATTTTCTTTAACACTAAGCCTACAATCTGAGAGCTTTTTAGACAATCAATACAACACACACATAGACAACAACATTTTGCCGGGGAGAAATGTCAAAATATTGTTATTGATTTTAAAATAATATTTTTTTATTTAATTTTCTAAATTTTATAAAATAATATAAAAGTAAAGAATTTATGAAAAGAGATTATGATTCGTTATGACTAATTTATATGTATTCCTCTTTTGTAAATTTATTTTCGAAAGGCAAAATGGTTTTTTTTTATTGTGCATGTAATGTTATAACCTCACGTGTACTAGAGCAATACTTATAATAATTAATTGCCTCATATAAAGCAACTACCTTGCATTTACCTCCCATACATTGTTAATTATACAATGTCTGTTATAAACGTGCTGTCTAAGTACGTCAGGGGATAATTGGTTCTTACTCGCTCCTCGTCAGACGCCATCGCAAGTGTTAACGCGATAAAGCATCTATGATTAATACTCCATTTTATGCTCTCATCAAAGAGTAGACGGTCTATTAATATAAATTGTATAACCTAATTTTTTTATACAGTCCATATAAAACCTTGTTCGGAATTTATCTGGCCGCTGAATTCCACTACCACACAACTCGTCACAAGGAAAAGTTTCATCCTTACCATCTGGATGAGTGGCAATCCAGTAGAGTGGGTTTTTCCAGAAACTTCTTTCCACGCACCACTACTCTGCGGAATCAGCTACCTTCAGTGGTGTTTCCGAACCGATACGACATTCAAACCTTCAAAAAATAAGGGTAGGCTTATTTATTAAAGGCCAGCAACGCTTCTGCAATGCCTATGGTACCGCTAATATCTATGAGCGACGTTGATTTTGCCTACTCATTTGCCTTCCTAAGCTATAAAAAAATCTGGATGATTGGCGTTCCAGTATGATGGGTTTTTCCTGAAATCTGAAACACCTCAAATATGGGGTACCTTCAGTGATATTTTCAAACCAATACAACATTGGAGCCTTTAAAAACTAGCCACAACAATTATTTCAAAGGCCGGCAACGTTCTCAATTTCTGAAGAAATCAACACGAATCCGTTTGTGCAAGATGAAGTATTAACAGTAGCGTCTACTTGAGTAATGAAAACCAATCTGCAATCCCCAATGAACCCGCCAAGCATGGGAATACGGCAACACATTCGAGTTTAAGATGGAACAATGTCAAAGAACTGATGCAACTGTATTGGCTGTTTATTGCCTGCCTTTCAATAAAAGCAACTGGGGATGATACACGCAAAAGTATTTTTCTTTTCTATAGCCCATATATGTCCCACTGGTAGGTACGGGCCCCACATGTCTGAAGACGTTAACTCTACTGCTAATGTAACAACTAAAATATTTGAAAACGAAGTTTAATATTATACTTCTATATGTCTGTATGATAAAGATAATTTGAAAGTGTTGCTTATGCTTATTATTTTAGACTACAGTGTGTCCCGCTGCTGAAAAGAGCTCTTCTCTTTATTACCACTATACTTGTCCAATACGGATTGGCGGGGTCAGCAGCCTCAGAATAAATATTTGTAATCCATACATATATTTATTACGATTCGGGGATTGAACCCGCGAAGCGGGCGGAGGATCCCACCACTGAGCCAATTGGGCGTATGTAATACATATATGTACATATTTGTCTTAATTCGATAATTGAACCCACAACCACTGACTCCGAAAGCGCTAGTTTTGCCACTGAACCAATTATTATAATATTAAAATAGTTTTTTATAACTATAGACATTATCATCATTTGTGTTTATTAGTAATTCTTCAATCACTTCTTTTATTTTATGAGTCAATAAACAAGAAATATAAATCTTTTAATTAATATTTTTTTTTGTTGTTTATAAATCAGCAATAAATTTAAAAATATTATGTATAATGGACTTTCATTGTGAATTTTTGAGGGGTGTCCATCGCAAGCCGCGATCTGATAAATGACATCAAGCTCCATTTTATAGCAGGTCGCTGCAATTTCGTCACGTGTCACAGGTATTTTATGAAATATACAGGCACGGAATATATACTTAAAATATATTTAAATACGAGTTTCTTTAATACGTAATTGAAATATGTTGGTGCTGTTTACCTACACTGGAACAACAGTGTGACTCGATGTGTTTGTGAAGCTTACACCTCAAAATGTGCCAATCATCTCATATAGCTCCCGTGCGCTTTACACAGGTCGTCGCTCCATCCCGGCGGGTGTCCAAACTCACGTTTGATAATTCGGTTCTTATCTCCAGCTCTGGTCTATTTTTAAGGAAAACTAAAAATAGTTTTAACACTAGTTTGCTTGAGTACAAGGACTATGACAGCGACTCGTTCTCCGGAGAATTTGTTTAGGAAATAAAAATAATACCTATTATCGGACGGACAACCTTGTCCGGAAAGTTCGTGCCGATATTTTAGGACAATTAAAACGCAGCTCATTTAAATATTGATACACATTTATTAAGTTATATAGGTACCATTCTGCTTAGTTGACGTAAAGTCGAGCGTGGGTTGTTCTCGATTTTTGTTCTAATCATATCTTCGTCTGTGGTGGACGGCTTATTTGGGCTGGGTTCTTGATCTTCCAGGTCGAAATTTTCAGCTTTAAACCGAGCAAACTACTTTCGCACAGTTCTTTCGACTACAGCATTCTCGCCATAAATAGCACGTATCTTATTTGTCGCTTGTGTGGCATTTTTGCCCTTTCGGAAAAAGAAAAGCATCAAATGCCTATAATGCAACTTGCATTTGCCACCATATTCTAAGGCATACAAAACTGATAAAAAATAACTTATCGTAACCAAACTTTTTTCCAAATATGACCTAAGCTATCTCTTTCAGAATGTCACACATATCATATGTTGTTAATAATTGTGATATATGTAGTCAGGTCTCTCGCGCTACCTACAGAAAATCGGCATGATCTTTCCGGACAACCCAATAAAAATGAAATAATAAATCAAGAAATAAATTATATAACATTGATTTTTGCTATTCTTTTCCACACAACTGATGTATGTGGCACTAAATCCAGAAGCTTTGAAAGTACTAAGATCGAGCGTCTTTGTGATATAAAAGTAGATTAAAAGGATTCGCCCGCAAGATTTAGGAATTGGCGAACCATATAATCTCCTTTACAGAGGGATTCCCTGTAATATCGTTCCACAATATGGCTTCAATGATCCATATCTGTGATCTCGGTTGTAACGTGAAAGTTACAGATGAGTTTTTTGACCTTGTATAAGAAACAGAAATACATATGTATATGAGGAATTTAGGAATACCATTACTTTATTTAGAGTACTTTATATAGAGAGATACTAATTCTCTATATTTTTTTAGTGGGATTGTACGAAATCCTGCCGCTGATTTCTTCTGTCACAAAAAAATAAATGCTTTCTGCAAGGACGAAGGGTGGTCCTGTAAGGTGCTTTTTTCTATGGAAAACCAATCCGCAAAATGAGTGGTATTTCTGAACTATCCAATATTAGAACCTTCAAAAACGAGCCTACATGTTTTTCAAAAGCCTTGCCGGCTTTTCTCAATATTAAAAAACTAAAAAAAAAATTATATAAAAATATTTCACACACGTGATGTTTTATGATCGGAAGAAGGCTTACTCTTTTAGTGTAATCCAAAAATATTGAACTGATAAGCGCGTTCACTGCATAAAGATAACTAAAATATATCTTTCGGGTCTTTCATTCAAGGCAACAACTACAATAGTGTTTTTTGACTCGGTGCGGAAGCTACGATAGCCAAATTTTTATGTTTCTATATCAGATACAATCAATAATCGAAATCGAAGAAATGCCGAAATCGAGCATCTGGTGGAACAACCCAATGTAATAGGAGTGACTAAGGCTCATTGACTTCGTTGGCTGAGCCACGTTAAGAAAAGGGGGAGGATCGAGATCAAGAGAGAATATGTGGGTCGTCCAACTGGACGACGTCCTGTGGGGCGCCCCAGGTACCGCTGGAGAGACATGATCGAGGATGAATTGGCAACTTTCAAATCTGCAACTGGCAGGAGGTGGTACAGGATAGGGCATGGTGGCAAAAGATCAGTTCGGAGGCCAAGATTCATTTTGGGTCGCTGCGCCAACAAAGTTAGTTAGTTTCTATATCATAACTACGTGAGAAACCTTCTTAATTTAGAGCAACAAACTGAAACCCACAACAAATATATAGTTTTCTAGCCATTAAATTAGTCGTACGTGCGTAAAGGTCATTTAGAAGTTGAAATAGATCTCGAATGTACTCCCTGAGAGTTCTTTGAAAATGACGACGCAATTTGTCAAAATGACATTAAATTTCTATATTGTATACAAAGTATGTGTTGGTACAAGTTGAAAAATGAAGCTGCTATTTTATTAATTTTATATTAAGCGTTCGATATTTCTATACGTTTCAAACGTCGAAGGAATAAATTTAGATTTGAACTGATTCGCAATAGAATAACATCGGAAACTGTCCTTTCAGTTCAAGCATTCACGTGAATAGTTGTTCACGTCACATTTATACTCATTTGCACAGACCGTGTGACCGACTTTTCATCTCGCGTTCTCTAACACGACCGCATGAATATCCACATATCTGACAGCATATTTTTAAAGGAGACTAGAAATCCTTTTGATATTATAAGAAGTATTCACTCCAATTAAACTAAAATCAATAAGTATTTTCATCATTTGCATCTCAAAAGACTGAGCATTTATAGTTTTTTATATAGTCCTAATATACCCGACTGTTAGTTACGGAGTCTGCAATTTCTGGCAATGGAACATTAACCCACCACAATTTTCAAAAGTTGGATTGGTGGGACACCCAGAGTCTAAATAAATACAATACATATGTACATATATTTATGAGCACATGCAATCACAATACTATACATACACCTACACCTCATCACGACGGTATACGAAAAAACTTAATTTAAGTTTGTGTATGCCGTTTAATGTAAAAAGAAAAAATTATATTATAAATAATAATAAAAAAAAAACCGATGCAGCCACCAAATTCGTCAACATCGACTCCGAATTGGTTACTTCGCCATTCAGCTAATTAGTTCGTTTTATGTTTATGTTAGGAACAATTTGTTTACGATTTTTCTACGGTAAGTGCAAACAAACCGACGATGTTAGTTAATAATCTTGAAAATAAAATAAATCCCAACTTACACTGTAGTAGCACTACAACGATGGAATGGAACGATCTTATTACTTTTTTGAACTAATTGTACAAAGACAGAGTAGTGAATGGTAAATGTAACAGACTGGCAAACTTTTTAATACATATTTTTTATTACCCTTCATGTAAATCATGAGCGTGAAGACGCCAGTTCCTGCCTTACACGAATTATCCTCGTGTATCTGTATCTGTCTAATATCGTTCCAAGTCTATTTAATAATCCTTATTGAATCTTAATGAGCTTTACTCATCACCTTAGATCATCACTATCTCCTATCGTGCTGTTCTGATGCGTTTTTTCATTATTTTA
This sequence comes from Baronia brevicornis, assembly GCA_031353405.1. NCBI lineage: Eukaryota > Metazoa > Arthropoda > Insecta > Lepidoptera > Papilionidae > Baronia > Baronia brevicornis. The sequence goes on from JASFAT010001940.1 coordinate 703,496, forward strand.
GCGGTGTTTCAAGACTGGAGAGGAGTTCTCGTCTCTAAGTTTTTATCATCGTCGTTGTCTTTCGGTATCGGTAACTTGTTGGCCTTCTGCTGTCTAGTCCTGATGAATATGTAAAGGCCCTAAAGCGAACAACATATAAAAAAGAACGAAAGTTTTTAAATTGATTCCATGTGCTTAAAACTATGTAACTATGTCTGATCATCCCAACAATTTGCCTTGGGGTAAATCGGGAGTCCCCATATCAAATAATTGGATATATCAAAAAACACATGTAATTTTTTTTTATTAATTCTAATAAAATATTATATATATAATATTATACTTGATTATATCAAAACAAAGTATATTCCATATTAATATTATTAATAATGAATATACTTTGTTTTGATATTATCAAATAAAATTTTGGGAAAAACGAGCATCTGAGATTCCTTAGCGAAAAAGGGACTTTTGTATTTTGATAAATGTTACAAATAACAATGCCTAATTGGTATTTGTGAAAATAAGAGTATAAAAAAGAGTTATTAAAATATACATAAAAACATCAACAACAAAACAATAAAAATGTTTGATTGTTTGTACATTGAACATTTATAAAACCACCAAACGATGACTGGTTCACAACATAATTAACACGAAACATAAATCATTCAACGCGTCAGCAAATAGTATAAACAAAATGCTGCTTGCGTTTCACAGCGTGATTATCAAAATGGTTGATTACTTGGAACCCTTCAATCGTAGTATGTAAATTATTACCTGTCAGGCACATCCCATGTAACCACCCACGTTTGACCTCATTAATCATTGCGCCAAAATTTCGTAACACTGGCTGAAAAGTTTTAAAATGCACTTTGAGAATATTTTTTGGTTATTTTTTATGTTATTAGACTTATGAAGATTAATCTACATTATAATAATACCTGTAATAATAATATTATTTATTTCATTTTTGTATTAAAGATTTTTAAAAAGCAAACGAGAAAGCGGAACACATGATGGTAAGCATTCATTACCACTCGTGGACTTTTGCAACACCAAGGGTATTGCAGATCCTTGCCTTCCTACGGGTAACAATATGAATCATGGGAGAAGAAGAAGGAAATGCAGAAAGCACAAAGAAGTTAATCCTTCGGATTCCTAAATCCACCTTACCGAACGCGGTAACTAACTAAAATGTTAACACTTAAGGCCGATAATAAAAGCAGCATTAGCTCAGCTAGTTTAAACGTCGTAAGTTCATATTTTCTACTGGACTATTAATGTGAATCATAACCTGGTACAAACATTATTAGCTAAGTTAGTATGGTTCACAAGAATTCTAGTAATATTAAAACATTGCTGGTGTTCTTTAAAAAAACATATTCTGTTACTGTACTTTCCGAATCGGCTCATTCATGCATGGTTCTACTATTATATTCTAATTGCAATTCTGCCTTAAAGAGTCAAATGTTATAGGATATAAAATTAAATTTGCCTTATATAATATCACTCACTCATCACTACTACATTTAGGCTTTTTTCAAGGTGAACAGAGTTTCCTCGTAGCGCCGCGTGCAGTTAAAAGCTTGGCGACTTCAGTGCTACTAACTTTTGTATTTAATTATAAATATATTTATTTTGACGTGAAAATCGAACCAACGAACCTTAGCACAGATAGTGAAAACTTTACCATCGGTCATTATATCATTTAGGTCGTCAAAATATTAGAGAATAATCAATTCTTTTTCATTTAATTTTATTTTTTAACTTTTTTAATTATTTTTAGAAGATAATTTACAGGCCTGTTGCTGTACTGGTTTGTTTGACATCAGAAGAAGTTTAACAAGAGGTTGTAAATTATGCCGCCTGTTTCATGTTACGTTTTCCTTTCCCCGCGTGTCCCGTTTTTTCAATCGCATCTTGGCAGTTTCAGTACTATAAATAATATGGGATTTATATAATTATTAATTGTGTAGTGGCAATAGCTCAGAAGGCAAAACTTGGGTTTACGATCTGTACGTCGTGATTTTCTATTTATTTATTTCATGTGAGAACCACAGCTTATTCCAATATACATTATTATATAAGGCAGTTGTATAAAAATAAATCCAATTACTGCTCTCTCATAAGAATATATTAACAATAGGTTAAGAGCAGCACGTTAAAAAATTAAACAGTGTAAATGACAAAATAAAATCAATATAAAAGATGAAACAAACTATCCTCCACTAGATTTTTTTTGGATGTGAACAATATCCTAGGACAAGCATTATTAGCTTAGTTGAAATGGTTAACAAGAATTCAATCAATATTTAAAACATTGTATCTTCTTAAAAAAAAAAGTCTAACGTGCCACTATTAAAGTTTCTAATGAATTTTTATTTCTTAGCAGAACCTATTTTTACATATATGATGTATCATGTATATTATTTTGAAAAACCACCAAAGAACCAAAATCGGTTCTACGAGTGTGAAACGTATTTTTATTTTCTATTTACTATTATTATTATACTTGAGTTAAAATATTATGACATTTTGGATTATTGCTATAACTATAGAGTCGTATATAAATTCTGCGTGTAAAATCCTCGAGGTTTCTTGAACTAATATAATCAGAGCGAAGACGTTATATTCTAATCCGTACGATTAAATATGATTTATAATCCGTGACGTCACGGCTTCTACCCGCGTGAACTCATTCGAATCAGCGCCAGGGGAGTCACAAAGAGCGTGAAATTAGTAATTAAGAGTCACGTGTCGTATAACCTTCCAGACTTTCAGATGTCTTTGTCCTCGAGAGAAAGTTTCAGCGGAAATTAAAGATACCTGAATTTTGAATTAACCTCAAACGTTGGAAAGCCTTTTGGGGGTTTAATGGTGCTAGAAAGTTAGATAGACTTTTTGTTTATAATTATCACCTAATAGTTAAATGTTGTGTGTATTGTGTTGAAATGAAAGTTAAAGATAAAAATATAAAATAAATATTCCTTGAAAAATGTCCTGTCCTTCTTTCGCCTTACTTACTAATATTACTTATTGAATTATTTTTCCAACATTTTATAACCAATTATTTGATTCATATTTTTTGGGATTATTTTAACAATGCCATAGATGCTTATGGCTTTACAAATCAGTATTTTTAGACAGAATAGTCCACTACTGGATATGATCCTATTACAAAAATTTAGGGATTATTATTATTAAAAATTGTGGTACGTATTATATATTAATAAAAAAAATGAGTATTCCTATAATCTCATATGTACATATGTATATCCCATAATGCCACAACCGTTTAGTGGACGGATTGAAATTTATTTTTCTGGTAGACGCTGCAACTCGTGTTTGCTCCCATAGTCAACTCATACGGCTCCCTCGGAATGATGTAAGGTGGCCCTAATCTATACCGGGATCTATACAGTAAGAATATTAAAAATAAAAGGAACATGTAAGACTAATTCAAGGTTTTTTTAATATTGATTTTTTTTTTGATATTTGGAACAAATAATATTGGTATTGAATTTAAATTAATTAAAATAATTATTTCATGGCTGCATGAAAAATCTATCTTTGTCATTAAAGTTTTTACCACACGCCTATTTATCATTTAACATTAAATTTGAACATTTGATTTTCTGTTTGAAATGCCGAAATAATTCAAAATTGATTTATAACCAAATTTTCAATACGTATGTTATAAACGAAATTATATTACATGGAAGAGAAAATTGCTCGATATGAATCTTATCAAAAAATTTTCTTTATTCAGATATTTCATTATCTTTTTACTAAGAATGAATAATGCTATATTATGTTAAAATTGTCAAAAAAAAACAAAGTAACCAGAAAATTCACTGGAGAACTAAAGACTGACGTAGTTCTCCGAGTTATCCAAATGAAGTTGCAATGGACTGGTCACGTTTTTTGGAGTATTGACATAGGTAGAAACGCCTCATGACCAAATAGAGCAACAATCTCTACAAGGTGGCTGCTAGAAACTTAATATGTGACGCTGTAGATCTGTGCTAGGTGGAGTCTCTTTGGGGAAATCTTTTTTCAGCAGTGTAATGCCGCAGGCTCCTTATTCCAGGCCATATTCAAAGACACATTACACATTCTGTATATAATATATGATAATTATCTGTGCATTATCCACATTCATATTTATAATTGAGATCTCTTCTTTTCTTCTGACATCGCAGCAACGCGCGACGAGTGAGTAAAAAGAACGTTTAACCATGATAAAAGACACAAAACATATTAAAATGCATGAGTTTAGTATGTACATTTTTTTGCATAAATCTTCTGAACTGATACTTACGTTCCTCAATTGCAGTCATGAAACAGCGGCGCTTGTGTACCTTTTTATAGTTCAAAGAGTTTTGGATAGTCAGCGTTATTGATGGGCCATGAACAATCTTATCGCCTAAAGTTTATTGCTAAGCATTTCATTTGTTGTGTAAAAGAGATAGGCAAACGAGAAAGCATGTCAGTTAATGGTATAGTCAATCAGTGCCACCCATGAACAACTGCAGCATTGAGGGCTGCAAATTCGCTGCCTATCTTAGAGTAAGCATGTTAATAATGGGAGGAGAAGAGAAAGTAATGGTAGAGGGAGAAGGACATAAAAAAGGGAAGCGGAATTAGGTTTCCGAATCTGACCTTACGAAACGTGGTAACGCAGTCATGTGCTACCGCTTGACGTTGGTATTTAAGAAGGTGTGTATTTTCTCCTTCAAGCCGCACCGTTTTTATTACATTTGCAATAAAAACGTAGCCTTTCATACAATAGCCTTTCAAAAAGATCAAGGAATGATTGACGAGAGGAAAAACAGAATAAATGCATCAGTGAAACAATAATATCCTTTTATTTTATTTTAATAAGCAAACCAAAAAAAAATAATCAAACATTAGCATTATAAAATAATGCGTGCTTAAAATGATGTTAAAAATACAGGTATGTACGTGAATTTAATGACTTGAACTAAAATTAACTTCCTCATGCCATACATTATTTTTGTACGAAGCGCTTAACCCGTCTTTTCTTATGACGAGGAACAAATGGTTCTGTGATGACTTGCAAGTTATTGCTGGGAGTAACGTGCAGCGCAGTTATTACGGAAAGGGTAATTTATGGACGAGGTGACATTAAACTTTTCTATAGTTAAAAATAGAGAATTTTCATCAACATTTAAAAAACGATAATTCTCAATGAAAAAGTATATATTTTCATCAAACTTAAAAACGATAGCTTATTTTACAGCTCATAAAGCTCGTGGTTGTAAAGTGTACAATGTCGAACGTCATCAAAACCAACAAAATTGAACGCCTTTGTTGGGCTGGGCACGTAATACGGATGGACGAGGCTAGAGTACCTAAGCGCCTACTTGATGGCAAACCAGATGGTCATAGAAACCGCGGAAGGCCTAAGCTCAGATGGCTAGATGGAGTCGAGGACGACTTAAAGGCAATCGATGTGTGTGGACTGGAAAGAAAAAACCAAGCTAAGTTCCGATTGGAAAAATTTATTGAACCAGGCTAAGGCCCACCCGTGGCTGTAATGTCTTAATGATGATTAAAAACGATAATGTTCAATTAAAAATAAAGCATTTTTACAGACATATAAAAAAATACAATTTTGAATTAAAAATACAGAGATTTTATACGATAATTTTCATCTAACTTTATTTTATGCTTTCTTGCTCTTAACATTTCGAAACGTTAAATCCAGTAGACATTGTACGGTATATTTGAATCCCAGTTCTACATCCTAAGTTTTACTAGGAAGAAAAGATCCTACGCAATTACTGGACCGTGTTTTCGCGTAAGTAGAGATGCCTCTTAGCAACCACTGGAGTGATCACTTGTGTAAGTGGCAGTTGACAGAAACTTGATGCGTGAAGCAAAAGGTCGGTCTAGGCTCCCCCGCCTATAGCAGGTAACTGTTGCAGACTGGTGATTACGATTTCTTTGTTATATACAATATTGAATGTGAAAAAATGAAAATTGATGGTATATCTCTGAGACACTTTTAGCGTTTGGAGTAGACGAACCGTCACTGTATGTTTCGGTATTGTAAGTGCATACAGAACATTGTAACTCCGGAAGACAATTATATAATAATATTATGAAGCAAGTATTATAACCATAGTGTTACTAACTACTCGCATGTGGAGTCTTTAAGAACTCATTAAAATACAAGAACTTTTGAATCTCGTGGAAGTTTAACACATAACTTTGGGCAATGTTCTACTTTGACCTAGACAAAGGATTCGGTTTTCTTGATAAATTTGTTTTTTTTTAACAGCCCATATATGTCCCACTGCTGAGCACGGGCCTCTCCATTTCTGGAGGAACGGACGTTAACCCACCACGATTGTCCAATGTGGATTGGCGGGGTCACCAGTCTCGGAATAAATATTTGTAAGTCCAATAATCTATTTATTCCGATGCGGGGATCGAACCCGCGACCATTGAGTCCGCGACGGAGGGCCCCGCCACTCAGCCAATTGGTCGTCATAAATTTGTTAATATTTAACAATTTGGAGTGTCCAAATTGTTAAATACAAATATGCAATTTGATAAAATTAATCAATTGCTTTATATTGCTAGAAACTTTGTTAGAGAAGAGTAATTTCTAATTTAAAGTTTTAAAATCTACGAACATTTATTGAACTATGATACAAATCACAACTTGTCATAATGTAAAAAGTGGATATTTTAGCTCAAGAAAATATAACAAAAAAAGTTGGGCAAGAAGATTTCGAATAATGACAAAATTAGCGTAAGGACAAACAAAATTAGATATTTTGTTGAATTTGTGAGACGGGGATCAGATCGAAATTAACTTACATAAGTTTCAGGAAAATTTAATAAAGTTGTGGGCGGAAAATTTATGTCAATGAGCTCAGTTCTGTATTATCAAAAATTTGTTATCAAATTTTAATAAACCGTTCGTGTTTTATTAATATTTGTGAAAAGATGACACTAATATAAAATATTTGAAGTATTATAAAGAGTACATGTTTTTGCTTTGCGGCGTTGATTGCTTTCCATCAGGCGGCACGCTTGCTCGTTTAGGGTAAACATCTATCCCATAAAAAAAACTATTTTTTCAGTACAATAAGTTTTATTTCATTACATGAACGTCACTTTAAATAATTTTACTAGACGCAAAATAAACTCAGAAATATATGTATATTGTATTGAAAGACAACTTTTGCAAAGGTTGAGCACTTAAATCATGATAAGTATTTTAAATTAATTGTTCATTTAAGAACTTCATCGATAAGATAAAGCTAGGTTAAAATTAATTACTTCAAAAGTATATTTAAGACGAAATTTCGATTCAATAAGGCTTTATCCTTCAGTTTTAATAAGTATTATAATTTCACTGCTTTGACATTTCTTTGTTGATAAGTTAATATTTAGATGATTATTTTTAAACATACTTGGATGGTTTTTTTTATGGAAGCGATAGGCAAATGAGTCACCCGCATGGTCTCCTAATGGTAAAAAACCATCCCTGCTTATGAACGTCTGCAGTACTACAAGAAGTACCGATCGCCTCCCTAAGAAGGAGGATATGAATAATGGGGAAAAGAAGGTAGTAATAGAAGGGAAAATTATTTATTCATTTAGTACAAAAACAAATTATAATCGTGAAGAAAATATTACATAATATAAACTTAATAACACCTGGACTATAATTCTTAATATTTCTAAGTACAGCATAACTATATTGCTATAAGGGTTACTTATTCAAACCTATTTTACAAACAAACATAATAATATTTAACAGACAAAAAAGGGATAATAATAATTTTATGTGTGATCTATCAGCTGACAAAGATATCCCGGAGCGATTGCATTAGTTTGTATATTTTAATATCGAAAATATCAATGTGTTTGTACTATGATCAATAAATATATTATTGTATAGTTATAGAAGGTGCAAAAAGGTGATATACTGAATAAGTTATGTAAGATTCATTTAATACTTACTTTGTAAAATGTATAAGATAAACTATGATATTTTTTCTAAATGAGCGGTCAACTACCTTCTGGTAATCTTAATCGTTCCTGGACATCTCTATACCAGAGGCACAGCATATGAGTAACTTGGCTTTAAAGGAGATAACGCCTCCAACTATAGATGTTGGTCGACTGGGTTTGATGTTTTTTGGTCTATTTTTGCAGTTTAGAAATATTATATGACCCTATATGACTTGACCAGTTATTTTTAATTGTTAAGATATTGCCTATTATTATCGTCATCATATTGATGTCGACTTGCTCTTGATGTGCTGTTTAAAGGTTTTTAAAATAAAGGCCCACTGGCTCTCAGCCCGCGGGCCCAGTATTCGATAAAGCTGTTAAAGCCAACAGGCTACCAGCATTAACATCTTCGAATCAAATAAAATAAAGAGTAAAATATTTTATCCAAAATATTTTTTAATTTTATTTTAATTTAAATAATAGAAAATTCTATTACTTAAATTAAAAAAAAAATAATTTAAGTAAAAAAAAGCACGCATTTTGAATTAAACTTTAAAAGTAAATAGGTTGACTTTAAATATTATCTTCTCGCTTAATAGCTTTACCTCATAGCTGCCTGCCATAGCTGCGACGCGTTCTTAGTCGTCGTCGTCGCACCCAATTTGCTTATGTAAATACGCTGCTTCCGCTTTGACCTGAATAATTCATAGCGCCATGCGAACGTTTGAGTCCCTTCAGTTTTGAATGTCAACAGAAAACGGCCGCGCCTTCATACACGAAAAGGAGTTGAAATAACATGAACGATGCAAGAAATATGAGTTATTTGTATTTTTTACGCACATGCGAATCCCTACTGTAACCTGAAGGTTGCCTAATTTAATTTCGCAAAATCTTCAAAAAGGGTAAAAAGGTTTATTTTTTCTATACTAATTTATATTATATCTTTATTATTTCTAAAAAATTATACTTTAAAGTTTAATCCGATATAACAGTAATTTAAAAATATAGTTAATATTAAATGAATCCATTGACTGGAGTGTGACTGGAATTGTCAAGTTATTTCTAGCTGTAAGACAGTATAATATATAGATCTGGAAGACAATATAAGATAGTAAAAGTAAAGAGATAGTAATGTGATAACTTAAATATTATGTAACTATTTAATATTAGGTGTGTAACATATGCGATACTATAGTGCCTTACCTCAGCATGCGGGGCTATGCTGGGACTGACCTCCATAACCCCTTGCGGCTCGTGGGAATCACTATGACGAATCTTAATATACCTAATTAGTCAAAAAATAACGGCAACATGGTTCGCCACCCGTCACGTCCTGATTCCCACGAGGGCGAGAAGCGACCAATGGAGAACCGTTCCGCTGCGATGAATGATAGCGAATGGAACTCTGTGGTCTCTGCCAACCCCTGCGGGGGATAGGCGTGAATATAAATAAAAAAAAATGTGTGAGTGTTAACGCTTATACATTTTGTTTATTTGACTTAAAGTAATCAATTCAAGAATCCGTAATATTACTGGCCGCAAAACCAATTACAAAGATGGATTACGCTAACTGCCTGCAGAATCGAACTTCAATTTGTAGACCGATATATTTTAATCCCGATTTACGCATGTCAAATGAACGTACAACTCCAATTTCCGACTCCAATTAATGAATGCCAGTTGGTAATCGTGATTTTACATGCTTTAAGAAATTAGAACAAAAGATTGTAAAAAATATTTCGTTTATTAAAAACAAATTAGTTCGTTTTATCACAAATGAATACGAGAAAAAAGACAGATACAATTTTGAGTAAAATCAAAAAATATCTAGTTAAAGAATATTAAGTTCATGACTTAAGCATGACCTCATGCACAGGAATAGCGTGGTTGCTTAACATCTGGTAACCTGCTTGCTCGTTTGCCTTTTATTTCTATTAAAAATAATTCAAGATATAAATTAAATATTCTAAAACACACAGTATGCAACACAGATTAAAAAAAAATTGAATTATAAATATGTTAATTTTTTTATGTTATAGGAAGACAAACGAGCAGGCGTGTCACCTGATGGAAAGCAATCAACGCCGCCCATAGACATCTACAACGCATACATACATTACATTACAGAAGCGTTGTCGATCTTTAAAAAATGTGTAGCCTTGTTTTTTGAAAGTTCCAATGTGGTACGGACACACCACAGGAGGTAACTGGTTCCACAGGGTAGTGGTGCATGGAAAGAAATTTTTGGAAAAACGCACGATAACGGATAACCATTTATCCAGATGATGAGCATGAAACTTTTATTTGTGGTGAGTTGTGCGGTATTGGAATTCTGCGGCTGGAATGATATATATAATAATGATGGCCATTTACTACTAGATACTTACACGCTCTTATTTTGCTTTGAATTCGACTCATTTATTTCTAGGAATAACGCAAATCGTGATGAAGATTCACGGCCTGCCAAACCGAAGCTACATTGATTATGCAGTGAAGTATATCTGTGTACTTGTTTCGAGGCTGGTGTAAATGTCAGTCAGTGATAAGTAGACGCCTATCACTTATACCCTCGTTGCTTATATTAATAATATTTAATCAAAATTGTTCTTTTATATGAAAGAGGGAGGAAAACAACAAGCGTTTCGTCTGATGATAAGCAGTCCATACGCTGCTATGGTTGCACGGATGTACCAGCTCGACCGCAAAAGTCTGCTCGTGTTACCGCGTTTCGTACGTTCTAATGCCTTTCCCCTTCCAATCTTCCTTCTTACACTCCCATTTTTTTACAGCCAATATACATTCCCACTGACGGGCATTCCCTTTTCTGGAGGAACGGACATTACCTACCACGTTTTTTTTAAAGCGGATTAGTAAGCCATACAAATATTTATCACGATGCGTAAATCGAAGTCGCGACCATTAACGCCAAAGGCGATGGCTTCACCACTAGCGAATTATGTCGTCCATACATGCAAATATAAAATATGATACGTACATATTATAGAAACTATTCTAAACTACGTAAAAATGTTCAAAGTAAGATAGTATTAACAACATGATGATGATATTTTATGCCCTATAAAGTGAGTGTTAATATTCAATACAGAGATTTTATAAGATAAGTTTTCTCGTTAGCTTACCCGAAATTCTACCAAATAGCCCCCACCGTACACAAGACTTGATATCTTTGCACGCCATGTGTTACCGAGACTGTCCGTAATTAAACTTTTTTATCCATAACAAAATCAAGCAGAACTTTCTGGATAACATCTTCCATTGGACTTCTTCATGTTAAGACAGTAACATTCATCACTGCTGGAAGTAATAAGCGGCAATAAAAATACAAGGCATCCTTTCTTTCCCGATTTTAGGCTACACATATCCTATTTCTGCCCTAGCCGCCCTGTGCAATTCGTCGTTCTCTTTGAACACGTTTTTGAAGAACCCAAGTTAGATAGTCTTTCGAATAAAGTAAAGTGACAATGGGCTTGTTGACAAAGTGACAAAGTAACAAAGTTGGAGTGGAGACCACGTCTTCTTAAACGTAGATTGGGACCTCCCCCGATCGCACCACGACGATCTGCGCAGGGCGGCTGGCAGAGACTAAATGCGTGAAACCGAAGGTCAAGCGAGATGGTGCTTTTTGGGGGAGGCCTATGTCTAGCAGTGGAATGCCACTTATGGCAGCCATCCTTTAGGCTTCTAGGCGACGCAACTTAAGCCTGTACATATTATAGAAACTATTCTAAACTACGTAAAAATGTTCAAAGTAAGATAGTATTAACAACATGATGATGATATTTTATGCCCTATAAAGTGAGTGTTAATATTCAATACAGAGATTTTATAAGATAAGTTTTCTCGTTAGCTTACCCGAAATTCTACCAAATAGCCCCCACCGTACACAAGACTTGATATCTTTGCACGCCATGTGTTACCGAGACTGTCCGTAATTAAACTTTTTTATCCATAACAAAATCAAGCAGAACTTTCTGGATAACATCTTCCATTGGACTTCTTCATGTTAAGACAGTAACATTCATCACTGCTGGAAGTAATAAGCGGCAATAAAAATACAAGGCATCCTTTCTTTCCCGATTTTAGGCTACACATATCCTATTTCTGCCCTAGCCGCCCTGTGCAATTCGTCGTTCTCTTTGAACACGTTTTTGAAGAACCCAAGTTAGATAGTCTTTCGAATAAAGTAAAGTGACAATGGGCTTGTTGACAAAGTGACAAAGTAACAAAGTTGGAGTGGAGACCACGTCTTCTTAAACGTAGATTGGGACCTCCCCCGATCGCACCACGACGATCTGCGCAGGGCGGCTGGCAGAGACTAAATGCGTGAAACCGAAGGTCAAGCGAGATGGTGCTTTTTGGGGGAGGCCTATGTCTAGCAGTGGAATGCCACTTATGGCAGCCATCCTTTAGGCTTCTAGGCGACGCAACTTAAGCCTGATCAGATCTAGTTATAAATTTCTAAATTTGATTCACTAACGAAAAACAAGCTGAAGTTAAATCTCATAGGAAGTTAAATTTAACATTTAAGCCTCAAAGTTCCTATATTAACAGGTGATACAGGATAATTGACTGCTCATAAGCGTAATAGATATATGTAAAGGAGAAACTCCTTTATGGTAATATCCTCTACATATAAATGTTTTAAATAAGATTCGACATGTAAATATATTTTACAATATTTGGATTTTGAAATTGTATAAATTGTTTTATAAGTTAGATTTACTAAAATAAAAACTTTCTACAGATCAACACATCGACGCTTTTCTTTCAAATAAGTTTTAAGACAAATAAAATATTTTTTTTATGAGATAGAAGGCAAACGAGCAGGTGTGTCACCTGATGGAAAGCAATCAACGCCGCCCATAGACATCCGCAGTGTCATAGGCAATGCAAAAGCGTTGCCGGCGTTTAATGAAAATTTAATTATGGGACGGGGTAGGGGTAGGGGGGTTGACAGACAAATAATATGCCATTCGTGACAAAGTATTTGTCTGAAGCGTGGCTCTACCACTACAAAATAACATTATATACCTATATGCACTGGAAATACACCGTGTCTGGCAATAACATTAGTAATAAACGACTTCAGATTAGTTAGGTTATAATGTGTTTGCTTAGTATTGTTATGTAGTTGTGAGTTTTAATGGAATGAAAACGGATTGAAAGTTTGTACGGTGAGGGCGAGTATCGGGTGGTCCAACTTCTTTCAGCTTCCTTAATTTCTTTCTTCCCTTCCATTGTTCACATTATTATTCTTATTAAGATAGTGTATCCATAGTGAATTTGGTGGAGATTCTATGGGCTGAGGTGTTTATTGACAAATACTCCGTCGGATCGGACACCTAGAGAAAATGGGAGAAGACCCCGCTGCCTAAAGGCCACAATTGTTTTGTTTCTTAATTAGTTATCATAAAATATATTTATTTAAGAGTTATATCATTTAATTGCTGTTTATTTAATGGACCTGCCTGAATGAAGGGTACTTCAGGTCCTGGAAAAACCGTTTTACGTTTTCTTTAATTGCAACCCATGCGACACAATATAACAGAAGACGGAAGGGGCGTCAAGTCGGCTCTGTGCCAGCAACTACGTCAGTCTTCTTGTTCGGCCTGCGGTATAGTGTGCCACTCCCGCATAGATTGCCTCGTAGACATTACTTAATTGTGAAATAGACCTACAGGTCAAACAAGGACTTAATGGATCAAGTTATCAGACACAATCTACTTTCTATTTTCACATTCTAAAACATACTAGCTTTTGCCCCAACACCTACAAACGTACCATCTGGCGGGTAAATAATTATTAAGAAAATAACAGCGCCAATTAAACCATCAAAAGAATCTCACAGCAAAGTAAAAGATTAAAGAAGGTTCCCCGGGGTTATAACAAATGAGTTCTTAATACTCAAGAGAACAGCTAAATTTAAGTTGAAAATTAATTTGGAATATTGCAAAAGTTTTTAAACGAACCGGCCCTATTTAGGTGATTCGATTTAATCTGCGAGCGATTGGAGTATAGATTGTACAATATACATATATTTTACATTAGAAGCTGAAGACTTTATTATTTAAAATTTTATGTAACAAGTAATTTGCATACACGATTTAAGTTGTAGAGTAAGTAGTTTTAACAAATGAAAACATACAGTATATTATACATGAAATACACACATATGCTTTTCTCTTGATATTTTGTGCAACAAGAAATTCTTACTACCACACTTGTGCAATACCATAGGCACTGTTGATGTATAACCTGCCGTTAAAAAATACATACAATAAATACATACATATTCTATTAATTATTACTAAAGGATTTCCTTGAACAATATATGATCTTTCATGTGGCAAATTTATATACGGTCATAAAATGAAGGGTCTTATCATAGCGTCATATAATCAAAGCCTCGCCGAAGGCAAATGTCGTATAAAATTAATTAGTAACATTTCGAGCAGATCGGCACGTTATCACCAAACTTATTCTCTTAGATATCCATTGAAAATACGAAGACCGATACGGCGCAGTTGTAAATGATAATAAATGACTTTGTATTCAATACAAGAAACGTTATTTTGCTATTTGTTATTCAAGCTTCTTATTACTTTAGTTATGATATATTTTGCTTATTTAAATTATTCATAGAGTTCAGTTGAATTCGGGTGATGAATCTTTATTTTATTAACTTTAAGATTGAAGGTTTCTTTTCGGTTGTCTTCCGTAGAGTCTACTATACCTGAAGATGCCTCGTGGTGGGGCGAAACACGTGTCGTTTACAAGATGGAAAAGTGATAATGTGTGTTTGGTGTTGTGTATAGTGGTTGGTGGGTGGAGAATGATGGCCGATTTTCGGTAAGTTTTTGGTTTAAGTTCCAAATAAATCCACTTAACCCAACGGAAAAACACACATTATTAATTTTCTGTTATTGTTTTGCTTGTCGCGGATCTTAGCTAAGTAAAACTTTTGACTGTCCATATATTGAAGGCTTCTATTAAATAATTCTGTATATACTTTTTATATGGGATAGGAAGGCAAACGAGCAGGCGTGTTACTTGATGAAAAGCAATCTACGTCGTCCATAGACATCCGCAGTGCCACAGGCAGTGCTGAAGCGTTGGAAGACACCTTTAAGGAAAGTTTTATTAAAGGAGGGGGGGAGGTTGGTCCCCCGGAACTCAACCGCTCACCGGATGTGCCGTAGCGAAGCTACCACTCAGTTACCGGTTTTCTGCGGGAGTGTAGTGTTTCCCCGGGCGAGCCGACCCGTTCATGCTACAGAGAAATAATATGCCATTTTTGACAAAGTATTCGTCTGCAGCGTGGCTCTACCACGTTCTTGTATTCTATTCACGTTTTGGATTCGTAAGCAAATAAGGTACTTGCTTACGAATCCAAAACGTGAACACTTACAACCTGTTTCCTCCACAATCTTAAAGATCTATGGTACGCTCGCAGCTTTTCTAATAAATATAATATGATTTGTTATAAAGAAATCCGGCAGAGAACCGAAGTCACATAGCTATTCGAAAAGTAACCAAGGGTCTCAAACGTAGTGTGTGATGATGGAACCTATTGAAGATGGAATCTCAAAAGTGATTGAATAATTTACGATGTCGTAAATATGCAGATCTGTCTGAGGAGGTGGACTGTAGAATCGAGAAATCGTGCAGGAACTAAAAGTGCAATAATGTAAAGTGGTACATTATTGCTTCTTTATACGACTAGTACAACACTTTAAAATGCAATATATACATGTATGAAGACTGTTTAAATAAAAACAGGAAGTAAAAGCATTAGTAGTTAGTTTTTTTTTTAACAGCACATATATGTCCTCTCTATTTCTGGAGGAATGGACGTTAACCCACCACGCTTGTCCAATGCGGATAGACGGGGTTACCACACTTGGAATAAATATTTGTAATCCATATATATATATATATATATATATATATATATATATATATATATATATATATATATATATTCCGATGCGGGTATCGAACCCGGGACCATTGACTCCGCGGGCGGAGGGCTTCGCCACTGAGCCAATTAGTCGTCAAGTAGTAAGTATAGTAGTAGAATTAGTAATAATAAAATCACTTTTCAATCACCAGTCCGCCTGCCAAGCGTTTTTGAGGGGCTACTATATAACAGTTGGACTATTAGTTGTAAATTACATTTACTTTCTGCAAAAGATAAACGAATAAATATGGATACCAAAAATATATATACCAATAAATATGTAAACCAATGTGTGATTTTACTGAAAAATATTCTAAATTTAAAACGCTTGGTGACTTATTCATAAATTAACTTTTCTGTAATAACCTCACGAAAACTTTCCGTGACACGAATTCGCAAGTCACTATCGTCATAATTATTAATTGTTAAAAGAATTACAGGACACACCATATAAAAACTGCGTGAGACTACAACACAAATATTTTATGTATTATTTTATGTGTTATACTTATTTCATAAGTTGCATTAAATGCATATATTAGTTTAACTTATGCAAAAAATCTGTATATATTACAAAGTAACTGCGATAAAATTGTATCGAAACGTAAAAAGAAATAAGTAAGATTGAAGGAAAGAATAAAAATAGAGTTAACAAATGTGGTATACATACAGAATTCTTCAGAGCTTGTCCACACTTAAGATAAAACCCCGCTATTACGAAGACTAAGCTGGAATTCTTTACGATACCTTTGGGCCTTTCTGTGGCAAATTGTCTTCTTGTCTAGCTCTAGTAAAGACGTGTAAACTTTAATACTTGAGCGAAAATTGTTGAACAAATTTATTGAATTACTATCTTTGGCTATTGTTCCATAAATCCATAATAAATTAATAAATATTGACTGTTATCCAACGACCAAATAAAAATTATATGCTGTACATTAAAATGCTAATACATTTGTTTAAAATTAAGAATAATAATAATTTATAACTATAATATGATAAATAATTTCTGTCATTAAATTCCACCACCAAAAATCGTTATAAAGATGTATTTCATTTCCAACATTTGGATAAGTGGCGATCTGGTACAGTGCGCTTTTACCAAAACTTCTTTTCACGCACCTTCAATTTTTAGATACAGGTTCTAAAAATTGAAGGTGCCTGAATGGAATATTAAATAAAAATAAATATATATATATATAAGTATATAATATGAATATAATTTATAAACCGGCACGACATCGGAATGTTCTCAAACAAACCTATATACATCTTATGGGCGCTTTAACACTTTAGCAATACCTGTCTTTTCTCAAATTTTCTCTTTTTAAAATTTAATTATTTTTCAAACTCTATAAATAAAAGAATGTTTATTGTATATAAAAGAATATTAAAAGGGTAATAAATAAAGAAAATTTTGTTATGCAGTTGTGCCAATTTATCTCAAAAGCAATATTATTTGTTTTATCATATATCTTTTTTATAATATATAATATTTATTGTTTTATAACACATTTTTTTTCATAAAAAAATAGCAGTGTTGTTCACACAATTCAAATACAAACGTCAATAAACCGCACAATGTTGATTTATCCTTTTACGTCAATTTTCGAGCTTTTGACTCGAACACTGACTGACGGGAAAGGATAAATGATAGCTTTATATATTTATAGGTGAAATTTTGAATTAAAAGAGGTATTTAAACAAAAAGTTGAAATTGCTTCTTTATGGTGAAGGAGGGCAAATGAGCAAGCGTGTTACTTGATGGAAAGCAATCTACGCCGCCCATAGACATCCGCGACACCGCAAGAATCACGGAAGCGTTGCCGGCCTTTTAGGTATGAGTAAGCTTGTTTTTTGAAGGTGCTAATGTCGTATCGGTTCAGAAAAACCGCCAAAAGTGAAACTGGTTCCACAGAGTAGCGCACCGTACTGGATCGCCCCTCATCACGCTATGTAATGTTTTAATAGGAAACCCTTTTTATATTGCATTTACTATTTGCTTGAATTACGGAAAAAGTAATCCTTCCCTTTCACCCAGTTAACATGTTGTGTTGGCATCTTATAAGACGTCTTTCAACAGGAACCAATTATCGTCGAGTGTGAGAAGTCGATACTAACATAACGTTTCATTAACGAAGGGCAAATGATTAATGCCAAATAAAATACCAAATGGCTCGATGAAATTATTTCACCATCCATTATATTAAAACAGTATTTCTCAAAGTGGGCTTATAACGCCTTCTTGTGGGCGCTGGAGACCTTTATGGGGGTGGTAAAGGGTCTAGGGAGAATTGGGGATGTCGAAGTAGTTTACAAGGAGCGATAGGTGGTTTATATATTTTTAAAACAAACTAAAATCAAAACCCACCTCTAAAACGGGCAAATAGATCAACGCTGATATGATATGCTATGATAAAATTAAAGTTATCATTGCGATTGTGATTTTTAACATGTCGTAAATTAAACATATTTGGCATTGCGTTAGAATATAATTGATCCTCAAAGTGAGTGATAGACAAATAAGTTTGAGAACCACTGTATAAAAAGCATTAAAATTATTATTTTAAACTTTTTTTATGGAGGCTAAGGCAAACAAAATCCAACTGATGGTAAGCAATCACTGCCCACCAAGAATATTGTGTTATATATAATTTAAAGTGATTGTAATAATTATGTATTATAAGCAAAACAAACAAAACCTATAAAAAAATAAAGCACGTCCATAGTTACAACAAACAAAGCTTGGTAGCTTGTAAAAATCTTATATTATCTAAAATAAACCGATCGTGAATGATTAGATAAATATGGTGGTGTTATACGTAAAATGAAAATATTCATAAATTCAAATTGGAGTAAACGTTTCAATATTAAAATCACGTCCATGCAATTGTCGACGATATCACGTCCCCCTGGGCGCCATCCACATTCCTCCCTCATTTTAACCATTCATATATCATACCAATAACGCCTGTAATAATAAAAACTTTTCGAAATAAATATTTAAGAATTAAGTATAAAATAACATTCTCTTGGAATGGACTCATTGGTAAAAATTGTTCAAGTAATTATTCAAGTTAGGTCAAGGTAAGTGGGTTGAATTCAAAAAACAACCATATCGTGCACGGCTAGGATCGTAAAAAGGTTCCTGTCCTTCGACGCCCAAATCCTTTGTACATATTTTTCTTTCACTTATATAAAGAGAGAATCATGTAAATAAAGGTGAAAATAATAATTATTTTATATGTAATAATTGCAGATATTAAAACTATTGTTTCACAATACATACATGCATACATATGTTACATTTTTTACATGCGACAAAATAAAATATCTAAAATTCTATAAACACACAGATAGAGCATATAAGTATATTTTGTGGGCAAAGAAGTAGTTCAGCTTTTGCTATAAAATAATGGAATTCCTGCGTAGCGCTGGTTTTCAGCCACTCTTTCCCGCTTAAATATTATGCGGGAGTCTTAATTAACGTGGAAGGCTCTCTAAGTCATCTCATATATCCTTCCACACATCGTATAAGTACTCGAACATAAAAAATCAAATCATTTAAAATAAAATGATATAACAATTCTTGAATGTGCGTGTATGTATGTGTTGCGTTATTGATTAAGAAAGTCCTTTAGATATACTTTTTTTATGATATTGGGACGGAAATGAGCAAGTGTGTCACCTGATGGAGAGCAATCAACGCCGCCCGTATTTATTCGCAGTGCCATAGGCATTGCAGAAGCATAGTCGGCCTTTAAGGAAGGTGTAGGCTTGTTTTTTGAAGGTTCCAATGTCTCATCTATTCGAAAATACCGCTGAAGGTAATTGTTCCATAGAGCGGTGGTGCGTGGAATGAAGTTTCCGGAAAAACGCACCGAATTAGATATCCATTCACTCAAATGCTTTATAGAGGCATGTTGTTATTTTCATATAAGTCCTGTTACTAAATATACAACTAACAGGTAATTACAATTAAAAGCGTTACAATTAACAGTAGGAAAAGATGTCACTGATATATTTTTTTTACGTTATAATTCTATAAATACAAACATACTTGCACTTCGGCGACCTAATTAACCCGGTAACTAAGCCATTAGATTCTTATAAAGTCAACGGTCGTAGGTTCGGTTCCCGAATTTTTTTAAAGAAGACTAGCAATACTTTTAATATAGCTAGGATTCTTGCTAACCATTCCAACTAACAAATAATACTTGTGCTAGGATGGCTCACATCAAAAGTCTAGTGGAAGATACGAACTCACGACGTTCAGATCGTAAGACCGAGGTTTTCCGACTGAGCTATTGCTGTTTACATTGTATGGCCTAAAAATATTAATTCCGAGTCTATTATCAATCGCCCTTGAGCAAGCTTAGTGGATTATATCCATTTCTTCAGAAATGGAGAGGCTTAGATTCAGAATTTTAATATATATCGGAAATAAAATAAATTATTTAGATCTATCAATCTATATTCCAATATTTTTTAGTCTAAAAATTTGAATTGTACAATTTGACAAATAATAGATAGATATATGTATGTATATCATAATCATCAGTTGAGTAAAGTATAATAATTCCTCAGAGCCTTGTCAGAGCGTTGTATTAAGATGCATCATAAGCAGTTATGAGACTTTTGAGGTGAAAAGTATGATTGCGACCTAGTACATCCCTAAGCTTTTACTTCGCTCAAACAAAATGTACAATATATTGCAGTGTAAGAAATATCCAACCCTGGCATACTATTTTTTAGTAGTACCCACCGTATATTACTCGTATTTTATTTCGCCCCGGGGACGGCGCTACCTTTACATCAGTATGGAATCATTATGGAATATCTTCATAGCACTAAGGTGTAATTTTATGCTCAATAACTCGTCGGTGCCCAGCGAGTTACTATTTTTCTTATGGGATGAAATTCTTAAATAAAATTTCAACTTAAAAAATAGATAAATACATGTTTTCGATACTACACTTTAAAACTCTAATAATAAGAAATATTTTTCACAAATAATTTGAAAAAAAAATAAAATTTTAATGGCTTAAAACTTAAGCTTGAGTAGATACCGGCATAGGTACAACCCCATCTATTCCTATGGTGGCGTACGAGGAGACCAGTAGATGGGCAGAAGTGTCTTCCTGAAGGATAAACATTACGATCCCCAATCCTCCCGCCAAGCGTCGGTTTTAAGGCAACATCCCTCAATTTTGAAGGAGGAATTATACATACACATACAGAGGCTAATATCGGTACATCAATACCAACGACGAAGTAATGGGCTCAAAAGCGAACCGTTTCGCTTTTGAGTCGTGGGTTCAATTCTGTCGGTGTATGAACTACAGGTATGCCAAATTCAAGCACCATCAATCCGCCTTAGAGAAGCGTGGCGGTTTAATGTCCTCAGGAATTGGATATATGATGGAAAGAGCTAGGAATAAATGCAAGCTGCGTAAAAAAATCTACAACATATCATATAATCAAAAAGGGCATTGATAAAGAATGTTGATGTATAAATTGCTGTCACAATCCATTACATTTATGAGAAATATGTAGACTTGTTTTTTTATATGATAGAAAGGCAAACGAGCAAACGTGTCATTTAATGGAAAGCAAACAACGCCAACTTGACTTCGATACTATGAGATATTTTTAAATACACCTGTTCAATGTTATTAAAATTACAACAAGAAAGAAACTAATAATGGTAATATAACAAAAATAAATCTCTATTATAATACAAATCAAAATGCCTATTCTATCGCTAATGTAGTAGCGATTTTATGTACTTAACAAAAGAATTTAGTACCTGAAAAATATATTTTATGATAATCGTAGTTTCATTCAAATTTTAGTCTTAGGGCTATTATTATGAATCTTAAATTCCAATAAACATTTGTTTGGATAGATCCTGTGTAATTGGTACTTGAGCTCAATAACTCATTGTAATAAATTTAAAAATTACAGAGAATTGAGAGAACGTAATCTTGAGGCGAACTACAAGTAATTTTATCGAGTATTACATGAATAATCGAAATCTATTATTATACGGGTCTTAATCACAAGATGCAATCTTAATACTCTTTCTTGGAAGCTACTTAATCGGTTGTCCTTACGCTTAAATTTGCTAAATGTCAGTTTTTTTAATGACTTTTGTAACTAGCTTCGACTTCGGCTTTCTATTTAATTTGTATGTCTGTTTTTATATCATATATGTATGTATCTACGTATATCTTACTGCTTGATACAAGGTTGTCTATTTCTGGAGAAAGAGATATATAGAAAACGCTGTAAATGAGGCAGATTGTGGCTGTAATTGACCAAATTTTTTCATTACATATTCGGATCAGAAAAAATACTGCGTCGAATGGTCAGAATCTCACGGTTCTACGATCAATAGTAAATATTACACAGCGTTAAAACCGACTGGTTTTGAGTTGAGATCAGATAAAAATTTTTCAGAAATCTTTAAAGGTTATTTAGCTCTGTTGGTAAGTTTTGTTTTGCGGTTTCGACGCAATCAATCGGATCATATTGACGCAAAGAAGTGAGAACGTAAATATAAATATTTTCAAAATTTTTGGATTCATTTATTATTTGTTCATTGGACTATTAATTAGGGCGATTTATCATATTTATTCATATATTGACAAGTAATAGATAGATATATTCTTTTTTGTACACCAAAAACAAAGTTATACAGTTATTGATTGTAATATTTATGTACAAATGGCGGTCTTATCCCTAATCGCGTAATTCCAGACAACCGTAGGATGGACACAATGTTAAAATGGTAATTTGGTATAGGTTATTGACACATATAGTTTAACCGTAAATAATATTACAACTTGTTAGAATTATTGACTTGTCTTCTTATTTCATAATACGTAGTTACGCATTACATAATTTCGTAATGCGAAAAGGTTTCTATCGCGCAGAACTAATAGCTTCAAATGTAATTTATAATATTTAGTAATTAAATTAGAAGTAAGTGGCAAAAGTACTTCTTATTTAATTTAATTCATTAAATTATAACAATAGTAATCAGATGATTTAATTGGTTTAGTGGTGAAGTTATTGCTTTCGGAGTCAATGGTCCCGAGTTAATTTCCCGCATCAGATCAGTATATGTGTGGTCTATGAGTCTTATTCCAAGTCTGGGTGTCCCGCCAATCCATTTCGATCCAGTGTGGTAGATGAATGTCCTTTCCTTAAGAAATTGTCAGTACTCGACAGTGAGCCACAAATGGATTGTGAAATAATAAGTATGAGATGTTTTTACCAATATAGTTAGCTTGGCAAGTCTGGACAACTCTACCTGGCTTCAAAGAGGCCTACATTTTTCAACGACGTTATCCTTAATGTAGATGGAAAACTTTGAATCAAAACATTTATTTTTATCTTAATGTAGTAAATCCCAAATAAATTATCTGTAGTGGTGCCTCTGTGAGAAACTAACTGGTCTCAATTGGAAATTGATGGAACACATTCTTAGGTGCGACGATGGTCGTTACCAAATTGCGTTTTTGCGGAGTGTGAGAACGAGCCTCGGGGACCTGAACCCAGTGGGGTTACCACTGGGTTCCGGTCCCCGGTCCTGAGTACCCACGAACATAAATTCAGGAGTCGACCGGCCCCCGGTCTTTGGTGCCGCTGTTTCCAGCGACTTTTGGGGCATCCTATCGACTTCACGTCGTCTAGATGTGGCTGTACCTCCTCCATGACACAGTGGTGGCCTAGATATATAAAATAATATATAGATGTACAGTGTAATATAAGATATTATATATAGATAAAAACTGGCACGTCCTACCTCTTACTGGCCCGAGGACAGAACTAAATTCACCGATAATTGAAAGGGAAATGAGTGAAAAGGAGGAAGGCTATAAAAGGAAAGCTATAAGATATGATAGGACACAAATGAAATAATTTTATAAAACAAAACTAGCAGTTATATCAACATTATTAGAATTGCTGTTATCTATTCCGATTAAGCCAATAGATCATAAGTGCAAAACTTACTAATCCTTCCAAGAAATCTTCAGCAAATTACGTATATTGTGTATTTATATTATGCACATTCTCTATATATTCTCAAAACAAATATAAGAAGTGGTACTGTAAGATAAAATGCAAAAATTAATATGTATTATAGTAATCTATAACGAAACGTATATTAATAAGGATATCTACTATTTACATATATGTATTATTTATATATTTATAAGTATGTATGTATGTAAATATGCGTATATTGTGTATTTATAAGTTTTATGCACACACGGTACATAAGGCGAATCTGATTCAAATAGTCATTCTCTCCTAGCTCATCTTCTATCTTATGGGAAACCATATTTAAGAAGTGGTACTGTAAAATAAAACTCAAAAAGTGATATGTAGTAATCTATAACGAAACGTATATTAATACGAAATGTGCTATTTACTTTAATCCTACGGTACATCATGTTTGTGTTGCTCCAATGGTTTAGGCAGCGTACGCTAAGAGCTCTCAGAAGCCAGATTTTTTTCCGACTTAATTGACGTGTATCGTTATATTACGACCAAAATTACATAAATTCATTACAAATTGTAGACTATATGTTATTTCGATCTATAAGCTATATTACTGTAAAGGTTCGTCCAAATCCGTCTAGTAGTTTTTTCATGAAAAAGTAACAAACATAGATCCACACTCTCAAAGTTTCGCATTTATAATATTAGTAGGATGTATTTAAAATGAAATGAAAAGTAATAAAATAATATTCAATGCTATGTTATGCGGAAATAATTTAAGAACATGGTTCAAAAAATGGCTATAAATTAAATCCGTGTTTTGTTCGCTGAAAATGTTGTACAGCAAATTTCATAAATTACGCAGCAACAGCTTTTATAAATCTATTCGGTTATTTGCGTCTAATAGGAGCGTATAATTTACATGAGTTCCCAGTTTAATTTAATGCTTCATACGCCTTAATTTTTCTGAGTCGTCAGGTGTCGTATATATTTTTTGTCATAAATTTAGTGTAATATTTTATAGAAAACTGCCATCAGAGAAGAGAAAAAGAATGAAAGATATCAAGAAAAGTATTTTAATTGTTGATAACCGTGGTTGCCAAAAGCACGGCACTATGGCTTTGATGTTTTTTTTTTATTTACCTTATTTTAATTGAAATTTAAATTAGTTATTTCTTAATGTGGGTATTATCAATTTACTGAAACATATTAAAGGAAGCGTTAGATTCCATTTCAGGGTCAAGTCTACAGGACTTGAATAGATATCCGAAATATAATCCCTTAAGGATTTCAGATACGTGAGCATAATATTCAAAACGGGCGTTCTTAAGATTGTGTTTCTACGCCAGTTTGAATGAGTGATTCTAGCAAAATCTAAATTTTATACAGCTAAAGTCATAATTTTAAGCAAAAGTTCAACCTGTTAAGATTAATTTCATTGAAATTTGCCACTAAAGTTAAAAAATAATTGTTGCTGCACAAAGATACGTATTTTGGGTGAAATTTATAACGTCATTTATATATATTATATATTTCTTTTATCTTAGCCAATGAATACTAAAATAATACGTACGTGAAAAATGTATAATAATAAAACTATTTGTAATAATGATAAAAAAATTATCATTTTTTTATCTTTCCTATTAGTAAAACCTAATATGGAAGTAGGAATAGAATGTTGAAAGGCCCAGATTATAATAAAAAAAGAATACTGAATCCTGTCGTGAAATTTTTATTTGGTTATAATTGATTTGGTAACCTTATTGTCAATTTACTTTAAGTAGATTTTAAAATTATAAATAAGTGAATTGAAAATTAGTTAAACACATCAATTTTAACCAAATAAAAAATCACGACAGTCTTTAATAGTAAAAAAAAAAATTAGAAATAATAAAGATACCGATTTCGTACCTGATTTAGGTAATACCTGATTTAGTCATACATTTATATTGATGATGACAAACACATTTTAAATATCGAATTTAGGCACTTTTCAATCAATCACGTGTCAATTACTGTTGCGGTCCCAAGCCAAGAATAAATGAGGAAGTTTAAGCGATGGGCTAATCTCTTATCGTGGTAAAAAGAAAATCGATTGAGAAATCCTTAAAGATAAAAAATCGCTAAACTCACAACAACATAATTGGTTCTGGATTGAAATCACCGCTTTCGTGATCAATGGTCGTGGTGCGATTCCCGCATCGAGATAAATCATGGTCTTATTTTATTATTATATATTATTTTACTTATATTATGACCTACAGGTATTTATTCCAAGTGTGGGTGCTATGGCAATCCACCTTGGTCAAATCTGGTAGGTTAATGTCCATTGCCCCAGAAATGGGAAAGTCCCGTGTCAAGCAGTGGTATATATAAGGGCTATGGAAATAAATTCACGACGATCTCAGCATGGATTAAAGGGGGCTAGAGATAGTGAACTATTAATGGGATATTCACAAAACAAATGCTGCGATAAAGGCGGACGAACCAACACTTATGTATGTGATGTCATTGTAATTATTATATAAAAAAAAACACAGCGCATGCATAAATGTATGTTAATTTAGTGGGAATATATTTTGTATAAATTATCAAGAACATATAAAACTAAATAAAAATTCTTTGTAAAGATCTTTTGTGGCTATATGATTCAGAAAAATGTTTTAATGTTTCTTCTATTTTAGTATCAAACAATACAATAAGGTAAAAAGGCCGTAAAGCATAGAGAATTCAATTACCCATTTTATAAATCTTTTTCATCGGTAATCGGTTTAGGCTTTATAAATCAAATACAATTCAAATCCTGTTGTCTGTACACTTTAGAGGTCTTTAGATAATATTAAATGTAAACAGATTTTTATTTTCAATATTAACATTATTGTTTTTAAGATAAATATTTTTATTATTTTTCATATTTATTGGATTTGTCATTATATAAAATCATCTTCTTTCAGTCCTCTTCAAATTCTTCACTAGGACATCATAAGTCTTCTTCAACCTTTCATAGTTGATATTGAATATCTATGTTCAGAAGAACATAGATATTCTCCAAAAGGATAGTGACCATAAGGAAAATAATGAATATGAATCACTAAATATAGTGTGTGACAGAAAAGAAACTCACATAGCGTTGTCTCTCTCATATGTATAAACGACATCCGTTAAAATAATTTAAAACTTCCCAATATCTATTACATTAATCGTTTTAGTTTTTGTGAAAGCATAGAAAAATAACATAACGTTTTGACGCATTTATAATCTCACCGTAGTGTTTCTATGCAATTTATGTCATTGTGGTAAAACTTTGGTGACATGACTATAGTGATTCATCTCATTGTAGTAAAACTTTGGTACCTTTTTTTTTGGATCGCTCAGGACGGTTTTTGAAATATTTTAACCAACTTATAAATAGGTGACGCACAAATTTCTGGATAGTTTAATGGTAGTTCACGCGTTTTCTACGTTAACAGACACTTTTTACTTACTTTTTTCCTTCAATTAGCATTGCAACTTATAATATACATCAATAAATATATAATAATAGTAAATATTCTTTTTGAGGAAACCGGTGGCTAAGAAAATTCCTGTTATCAGCGTCTTGAGATGAATACATGAAACAGCACCCTTGTGTGACACGTAATCTTCACAGGGTAAACGTTTTACGTCACCCAGTACAATGGCTTGTCCCTTCGAATTAAGGCTGCCCTACGTATAATACTACGAAAAGGATTATACACTAATGAAGATCCTGTATTATAGTTCATTCTCTATATCTTGGGGCTTGATGAATCGTAAGATGTACTTATTAATCAATCAAAGTAAATGAAGGCATAATTTTTTTTCTTTCTTTCAATACACTTTTTCTTCATTGAGGATCATAATTTTTCCATACTTAGCCTGAGTCTATAATAATTATCAGTTTCTTTGTAGAATTTTGCTAGACTACCCAAATCAAATTAAAGTTCCATTAAAGTCAGTCAGTTCAAGATTCTTCCTCTATAGAATTTTGCAGTATTATACTGTTGATGTAGGCAGCATGTAGCTGTTAAAAATGTACTAGGACATATATATATATATATATATATATATATATATATATATATATATATATATATATATATATATATATATATATATATATATATATATATATATATATATATATATATATATATATATATATATATATATATATATATATATATATATATAGAATTCCCAAAATAAATATACATATATTTTGGGAACTCCTTAGGGGAAATACCAATAAGAGGTTGCTGTAAATTCAAAGAAAATAAAATCGAATCTGGCGTCGCTTGCAATATTCCCAAATGGATCCAAAATCTATTGGAATCTGAGAGGATTTGAGTTGTAAATAGACCACTCTTGTTAAATCTAACGTTTCTTTTACGTATAAAATGTAACATAATAGAAACGTATAATATAAAAAGAAAACTAATGGAAGAACAGAAATGTTTTTCATCATTGTCATCACCAATATTCATTTCCATTCTCAGTGGTGAAATCATTGAAATCAGTTTCATTGGTTGATTGTTCGATTTCCACATCAAAATAAATATTGTATATATATAACGTACAGGTACTTATTCGTGTCTAGATGCACTGTTATTCCACCTTGGACAAGCGTAATGGGTTAAAATTTATTCCTTAGATATCAGAAGGCCCGTTTCCAACATTGGAATATATGTGGGCTGTTTAAAACCGATGGAATTTTGCGTCTTTCATTAAATGGGAGGCAAACAAGCTAACATATCACCTGATTGTAACAGTCAGCTCCATCCATAGACAAATACAAGGGCACCGGAAACGTGTTGCATACCTTAGGGTAAGATGCATATAATAGGGGAGAGGATGAGGGGAACCACTCTCGCGACAGATCCTTCTATCCAAATAATAGGTCAAATAGGGACACACTCAAATAGTGTATAAAAACTAACCCAAGACCACTGGATCCGCCACCCTATGGTAATTAGCCTTGAATCCTGAAGCCTGAGTAAAATAAATCTCTGAGGAAACCTTACCTAACTATTACAATTAGGGAAGTAATAAGAAGACAGGACGTAAATATGATAGTGGGAGTAAATTAGGAGGGAATTTATACTTCTGTCTGTGCATGAACTCATGCAGTGAGACGCAGGAGGTAGGACTGACAGGACCCATGCGCTGCTATTTTATGAAGCTGTCTTTAGCCCTACGTTCAGTTACGTACGTAATCAACGGTGTATTATTGTGTGTAAAAACCTCAAGGAAACCAGCATCTAAAATAAAGTCAGCAACTTTACTAAACCACGTCCCCAATAACTTCCATTTATTATTATTTTAATAAAATATTTTCAGAGTTAAGCAATGCAACATACTTAGATTACCCTCCGTATAGACATTCTTTACATTGACATACTTAACATTTCCAACCCAAGGATTAAATCACCTTACAGGTAAGGTATTCGAAGGTAAATTTCTGGAAATCCGCTTTTAATTTAAGGGCTTATTAATACACAGAAATTCCAACGACCTCTTTGAGGAATTTGGGGGTCGGGACAACGTTAAAGGCTATTCATAATGCTGAAGGGTTTTGCATCTAAGCCAAATTATAATTTTTCGTGAATGAATAGACCGGAAGAAAATTTTCAGATGATCGAACACCCCGGAAAAATTGGAAATACGAATACTCCCGAAATATTTTCGTCAGGAACATACTAATAGTGTTGTCATTGTGTGGGTAAATACATTTTTGAACTATATTTACTAAAACTAAAAAAAACTAACTTTATTGGCCCAGTGATCCAAAATGGATCTTGGCCTCCGAACAGATCTTACGCCACCGTGCCTGTTCTGCACCACCTCCTGCCAGTTGCAGATTTGCGCAGGTTATCCTCGATCATATCTCTCCAGCGGTACCTGAGGCGCCCCACAGAACGTCGTCCAGTGTTAATTACGTTCAGAATAATTAATAAAGAAGTTTCTTTCACACAGTTTAATCACAATAAATATCATCATCACTTAGAAATACGTAAAGACATCTTGAAAGAAAAAAAGATTTGCCCGTAGTCTTCAGGCCCTTAGATAGACGTGTATAGAGCCACTATTTCACAAAAGTATCAGCGTTGAGAATTACCGGGTGCGAAAGTATAGATAAAAATAAGACAACGATCGATATGTCTACAATATGAATACACACATGCAATAGATGTAATAGATGCAAAAGAATAGGGTTTAATAGAACCAAATAAATCAGCTCGACTATGATATTATATTTATAAATTTATTCCCTGAAGCGCATTTCTTTTATGTCCTTCTTCCACTACTATTACTTCTCTCTTCCCTCTTTTTTTTTAAACTGCTCGTTTATGTACTACTTGCATAAAAAAATATTGTCACACAAATTACACGGCGTAAATATGATAATCTCAGTGAGGATTTTTAAATATTATAATTTTACTGTAATTTTACAAGAAAATCGCTGCTTGCCTCGTTGACACCTCAGATGATATAAGGCCTGGCCATTTTTTCGGTTAACGTTTTATTCTTAAAATACATCGAGGTTAGGCCGCTAACATTTTGGGTACATTTCTGCTATGTAACGACGCAGAGGGCTTAATTTCATTCTTAGATTACGTTAATAAACTTTCAGATATAACATACCTTTATCTATTTAAGATTAGATTATAATTGTAAATTTGTCCGTAATTAAATAAAAAAACCTTATATTTTTGCTCTCTACTCTTACATGGTTATATTTTATCTGGCAATATACAGACGATATAGAAATTCCCGTCAGTAAAGTAATATATGTGGGATGTGGCTCAAAACAATATTTTTTAGTTGGAAACACTTTTATTTAATTTTTCTTAACACAATTGAAACACATTCTATTTTCTTTCTCTTGACACTGACACTTCTTTTTTTAAACTATACTATTCTATACTAT
This sequence comes from Baronia brevicornis, assembly GCA_031353405.1. NCBI lineage: Eukaryota > Metazoa > Arthropoda > Insecta > Lepidoptera > Papilionidae > Baronia > Baronia brevicornis. The sequence goes on from JASFAT010001940.1 coordinate 734,419, forward strand.
AGACAAACTAGAAAAAAAAACTAAAGTAAAATAAATCTTAAATTAACTACATATACATACATACATAAACTTTCTGTCAATAAATTAGATACTCGTAATTTATTCTTAAAATTATGAAACAATATTAGTGACTTTAACGGAGAACGTGACCCGAAATTTTAACCGTTTACGAGATTGTGTAAAACGGGATTAAAATATTTCGGGTTGTTCATTTCATCCACATTTATGGGCAATTAGTGTTCACCGCTTGGTATTTTCTGCTTGCTTTTTGACTAAAGTTGTATTTAAAGATAATTTTAAAAACCTTTAATAAAGCCAAAAACCGTGGTGTGCTGTTCTCGGTATATAATTGGGTCACTTCATATATGCTTCAGTTTCCCATGAGGGACATATGAGGCGATTATGGAAGAAAATTGAATTGTTCTTATTTACTATTTTAGTAGTATTGTAATAGGGAGTATCTTTGCCTAGCTGCCTGAGCGGTAGTTATGGTATTGGTACACGGGTACGCCATGCCCGCCACCCGAGCTACTACCGTATCACTCCTTATCTTGCGTTGCCGTAGTATCATATTCCTATCATCCTGTCTAAATCTATCTTTCCTTTCCCCTGCCCTTTCCTTTCTTCTCTATCCTTTTCCCTTCCTGTCCGCCAATCCACGTTCTGCCGTGCCAATAGATGCGTGGCTAGGGGCGAGCTTAATCACAAGCGTGCGGACCGTCCCGGGATCGGGTACCCCCTATGTATGTAGTATTATTATATACTATTTTATATTGATTGTTATTTATATTAACCTATATAACCAAATATATTTATTCTAATCTGTATAATCACCGTGTTCCGTAATCAGGCTACATTCGTTCTTGCTAAAATCTAACGCCAGTTGCTTCAATAGAGCGCCTGGCTTACGCTAAGTAAGAATCATTTTGTGACATTTTAGATTTTAAGTCTTTTTTTTTCTCTTTTTATGTTAAATTTAATTTCTATTTAGTTTTTTATAGCATTCATTTCTTGTAAAAAAGGTGTATTACGAATAAGTTTTTCTATTTCTGTAAATATCATGCATATAAATACCATCGGCCTGAGGTACAAAAACTTTTGTGTTAATCCTCAGTCTGTCTGTCACCTTTCATTTCTGTGAGAAGTTAATGACAAGCGCTGGACTTTTGCAGCTACATTGACAATAATGATGATGATGAATTTAAACTGATGAATCATGAATGTGTAAATAGTTCGGACACAGAAATAGTACATAGAGAGGATGGATGAATAAAGTAAAAATATGCATAAAGCCATACAAAAATCTAGTTCTAGAAGTATAAGATAAATTGAGAGGATCTAAAGTATAATATAAAATGCTTAACAATAAATCAAAATATTATTTTAGTATAATATATACAGGATTAAAATCTAGCGAATTATTATGTAATCTCTACCCTCTGGCTACAGTCAACGAACTTCCTATTTGAATTTCTGAGGGTCGGACAATTTTTTTTTCGGAATTAATAACAAATCCTTTCAATAAAAGAAATCTATTTCAGTGCCTTACAAATTTAATAGCAATGCCGCTTTTATAAGAATTGCTGTATTGTATCAATCGGAAATGAAAGTTATAAATCTTTTTTAAGATTTCGATTTATATAGCTTGTATAATATTTGAATACATTTCTACATTATAATTATTATATATTATATTTTCATGCCTATCCCCTATAGGGGTTGGCACAGACCACAGAGCTCCATCCGCTACCATTCATCGCAACGAAACGGCTCTCGATTGGTCGCGTCTCGCCCTCATGAGAATCACGACGTGACGGGTGGCAAACCACGTCGCCGTCATTTTTTTAAAAAAAATCATTTTTTCAACAACAACATAATTATTTATATACAAAAAATCTTATAATGGTTATTATATACTCGCTGCACATATTATTACATATATATGCTGAATACACAACAAAAACTCATAGTCATATTATTCAATATATTAAAGTATTTATATAGAAGTATAAATTTATTACGAAAAATAAAGTACTAAATATAATAGTTTAGAAATAAAGTAAGTTAATATTCTTAAGAAAGAATTTTTAAGAATTACAGCCCATGTATGTTCTATTTCCGGACACCAACAATGGACCGTAACTCACCACGCTTATCGAGGGCTGATTGGCGGGGCAAACAGGTTCGATATACCTGTATATACCTGTGCCAAAATCGAGCACATAACCATTGACACCGAAAGCGGTAGTTTTGCCGCTGAAAATATAAGTAGAGTAAGTAGAACATATTAGGTAGTAGTTAGTATACGAGAGTTTTTTATAAAGTTAAAATAAAGAATATTTTTAATAAAAAAAAAATAAGCAATTTTTCTATATTCAACTTCGATATGTTTATGTGAATAGTTAGGACTTTTACTTAGCTAAGATCCGCGACAAGCAAAGAACAATAGAAAATTAATAACGGTTAGTACTTAACGGTTGTGTTCCGTCGAACCTACTATACTTGATGATGCATCGTGTTGAGGCGAAACACGTGTCGTGTGCTAGGTGAAAAAGTGGTAGTGTGTGTTTTTGGCGTTGTTGATAGTGCTTGGGAGGTAGAGAGTTGCTGACGGCCATTTTTGCGGTAAGGCTTAGTAAAATAAAACACACATTATTATTTTTTGTTTTTCTTTGCTTGTCGGATCTTTCCTAAGTAAAAGTTCTAACTGTCCACATAGTAATGGATTTCCGCAAAGTAACGCCTGACTCCATTATTTCAGGAAAATAATGGTTGTCTAAAAATTGCACAGATTAAATCTGTTAAAATATCTTTTAGCTGCTCTACGTCTAAAAGCATGTTAACAAATTTAATTAACGGTAAACTCGTGTGGCATGTTATCTTCAAAGGGTAAACGTTACACGTCACCTCGTGGAACGGCCTGTCCCTCCAAATTAAGGAAGGCCTTTGGTTTAGGCATATTACATAAACTGAAAACAAAGGTGAAGTATTACCCTTAAAGATGTATGGTACATAAGCATGAGTAAATATAAAGTCATGTTGTTTCTTTGTCCTTATAATCTTATATTATTATACGAATTATATTTTATTAAATTAAAACAATTAAGAAAACATCGACCTATACGGCTCAGTGGCGAAGTTACCCCTTTGCAGTCGTTGGCCGTAGGTTTAAATCTATTTTTTTATTTCGAAGCTATTTTTTTCGGAATCCGGAGGCCCCATGAATTCGCCTTGGATAAGTTTGGTGGGTAAATGGTCACATACGTATAGAAATCGTGATGCCCCATTTCTATGTTCATTGAGCTGTGAATAATACAAAAAAACCCTCTAACTGAGAAAATTAAAAAAAAAAACAAACAGGATACCTGCTGAGTTTCTTTTGCTTTTGCTTTTGATTTTTTGTTCAGTGGAAATTTATAACAAATGGTAGAGGAAACATATAATTTTAAGTACATAAGTGTGAAAAAATAAACTAATTACAAATTTAATGTAATTTCTGATATTAGCGAAACAACGAATTCGCAAACGAAAAACAAACCTCAGTTGTTTTATTGCTATATACAGATATTATACATAACACTAAGGATTATCAAAAACCGTAACCATATAATTTTATCTAAAACTATTTGCATATAAATGTAAGCCTCCCGTCAGTTTACTACAAAAGATTGTACTATCCTTGTTTAAATTCATGTTGAGTTTTATCATCCTTTACGTACATGTATTTGTAATATAAATGAGAATAGTTTTATAGTTTATTGAATATAGAATTTATTTTAACAAAAGGATTCAAAAGACGAACGAATCTTTTATAAATAAAAGTAAATAATCGTTCATTCAAATTATAATTATTAATTTTTATTTATATATTTTTAAATTGCATTTGTGGAACGCCAAAATTTAAGAATTTACTATAATTTTATAATGAGGTTCTCGTGGACGGAGAAGAAATCATAAAAGAAACCTGGGTCATTTCAGAAAATCATACACAAACACTTTAGATGGTATATTACATATATAATCAGGAATACGTTTGGTTATATAGTGTTAGTTATAACTTAATTTGATGTGTAAGAAAAAAGATTAAATAGAGTCGAGCAGAACGGGTTTCGCCAGCACAGGCAATCTGTTCACTAATTGATGCATGTAGCTGCCATCACCAATTCTCATTGATTTTGCAGGGCAGTGGTCTGTATACGTTCCAAAACCATTCATTCAATGGCGATAAAACTTTCATGAACTGTTATTTGTACGTCCGTCATGGTTTTTAAATTAATACAACCATTTTACAATAGATGGCGCGAGAATTATTAACAAATTTAGGGCAGTTTTAGCGTATGAGAAATCACTTTATTTTCTTTAAGTAGCGTTACAGATGCTTATATTATTTGTTGTATAGTATATACGGTACGGTAAGGTCGGGAAAATAATAATTTTAAAAAAGTTTTATCTAATTACAGAAGAATCAAAGATACGACATGTAATATAGTTGTTATAAGTGAAAATATAATAACTATATTTATATAGTTGTTAAAGGGTTGTAACATAAACATGAAAATATAATAATACACCTGTCAAGTTTGAGGTTTACAGTGGCAACCCTCAATTTCGAGGGAGCCCAATGTATAACAGTGGAATCTAACGGCTGTATGGATAAAAATGATTAATTAACAATTAATGGCGAATTAAGAATTTGAACCAAAACTTAGTATGTAGCAAACTGCGCATTGTGTTGTATAAAAATGTTTCAAAAGATTTTACTGTAATGTTTTTGATTTTTAATCAAAACTTGACTTGCTTTAATTCTTTGTTCTTATCTATACGTGTAGTAAAAAAAAGGTATTTTCTGAACTCTCCAAAATCGATTCTGAGCGACACGATAACAATAAAAGCTAAAAACTTAATTAACTTCCCTGTACATCATATTTATTTGGGCGTGAATTCGGTCCCGATAATAAAAATAATGAAAATGACTCAGGTACGTAACCAGAGCCGTTACATTTTCCCTATTATACAGAGTGATATACTATTGCCACTCACGCAAAGTTTATATACTTTTTAAATATTTTTCTTTAACATTAAAATATCTAATCAGAAATTCTATTCACGTTTGATCGACTAATTGGGTCAGTTGCAAAGTTACCGCTTACGAAGACAGTGGTTGCGGGTTCTATGCCCGCATCGGAATAAAATTAGACAATTAGGGGAGGAAAGCTATGTAACCGTAACCTGTCTATAGTTATATACTTTGATAGGAAGGTAAACGAACAAGCTTGTCGTCGATTGGAATGTACTCAATTCCGCCTTTTGATATCTATAACACCGAATATATTGCGGAACCTTGCTAGGCTTTGAGAAAAGTGTAGGCTTGTTTTCCGAAGGTTTCAATATCATAAATAGCATTGACAATAGGTGGTTCCGTGGAGTGCAAAGTTTGAGACTATAAGTATAGAAGTGTGTTATATTTATCATTAATATTTATTGTGTGTGGCATATATTGAGTAAGTAAGGTAAGAAAAATGTCCTTTCATAAACGGTATGACACGAAAATTTTTACTAAATTTTACGAGAGGTAATATCCATTATAAGAATGAAAAATAAACGGAATTCTTCATCATAATTATTATAATATTATATGTAGTTATATAATTACCAATTGGTCGTCAATGGTATGTTTATACTTTTAAAATTTAAGCATAAACACGTAAGTAAATGCGTTTTTACTTGTTACTCATTTTTTCTTGTTATAGGATAGTCATAATAGTTGTAAACGTTGCGGTAAATCGACCATACAGATGAAAAGATCTACCAAAATTTTTGACAGTTTTTTTTTAAATATCATTTATTTTCTGAAAGGATAATACTGACACAGAAAATCCATCTATCCATAATTTGATTGCTTAGCATTTATTGATGTTGCAGTTCCCATGTTTTCAGGTCAAAGAACAGTTCCTTCAATTATCCATACGTTTCCACTGTTGCTTTTTTTTAATTGGCCATTAAACCATGTAAGAAATGTAGCACGAAAACAAAAATTCTCAAATTAATATGATAGCTTCATTCGTCGAGCCACCGGTGCTCAGTGGTAGTGCCAGCGTAATATCGACCTCAACTTGCCGAGCGACAAACAATACTTTAAAACACTCTCGAAGAAACAATTCGAGAGATCCGAATCCACTGGTGGTACAATCGGTAAATTATTTTACCGATTTAAACGCGCGCCTGAAAAAACGACGCCCGCGTTACGTCCTACACGATCCGGATTGCGAAACGGCGTCATTCGAATCCAGCCACAACACCAACACTCACACGTACTCCGGCTCTAACCGAGCATGTAGAGTAGGGAACATTCTCTCACGTATCCGGTCAGTTCTTACCCCCTAGAACTTAGGGCCTAGGGGACTAATAGGAACTATAGTTACTTCAGTCAAATCCTCCCCTACACATTTAACGTAGCGTCATGACGAAATTAAAATCGGCACACACACATGTGCACACGGCATCGAGCTGATGGAATCTGCTATTTGCGCAGATTCCCAAATATATTTTACTTGCCCGCTGGCTATAGGCTACCAGCATTAACATCTTCGAATTAAATAAAAATAATTAATATTATTCCTTACCATTTCATTCTGATTTCTGATTCATCTTCGTGCTTTTGTCATACTTCTTTTTTTTGTTATTATAGCAAAAATCAAGACTGTAAAAGTTTCGAAAGATTAGAGTAGCGGACAGCAGTAATGCGTCACAAAAGTCATCTTTGGGTAAATCTTGGGTTCGTTCTACGTCAAGGCTAAAGGCTATACTACAAGATTTTAAAGTTTACCTGAAAATACATAAATAGCACATATCAGGTTATATTGCTTTAGAAAATTACCAAAAGCGCTGTGTATTCAATAACCGTGATGAAAATTATATATGGTCCACTTACTCTATCAAACTGCTGGTGAAGTGCAATTTAACTTCGTTACCGTTTCACGATATAAACTAGTTTAGTATTATAACAATCTCCGACATGTTATGGCAACTATATTGTACGAATATACAAACGATGTTAATAAGATATCTCCGTTCAAGAATTATGAAATATTAGTGTTGTCCGTTAATAGTATAATCTAAAATATCACTGTATAATTGAGCATTGATATTTTTTGATTAGCTCTGATTTTGCGTATCAGTTAGATGATGACGCAAAATATTTTTTTTATGGGATAGGGAAGCAAACGAGTAAGCGTGTCGCCTGATGAAAAGCAATCAACCCCATACCAACCGCCCATAGACATCTGAAACACCAAAGGCATTGCGAATGCGTTGTCAGCCTTTGAGATACATTAGGCTTGTTTTAAATTTTTAGTTTTTACGCTAAAATTAAATTGTAACTTTATCAATAGATTTCACAAAGTACATTATAACAATGTTTAACATTAAGAGTTTAACTTTCTCATTTTAATTCTGAAATCCCCTTCTTAATTTTATTTCGATATAAGCGTTAAAAATGCACGAGTCTCTGCGCAGCGAGCCATCTTATGACGAGCGCGATGATCCTAATAATACGATGAGCTCAATTCAATTTTTAACGCGACATTTCTTACATGCTTTAAAAGGATATTTTGTATAGCCTTAATATATTTAGCTATTGAATTCTTTTAATAATAAAACATGCAATGTCTTAGCAATCAAGATAATTTCGTTTAACATGAACTTTTTTCCACACCCCACCTTTTGAAACCAACAACTTCCAGCGGTATTTAATTAATATTTAAATATAGCAAATCAATACAATATCGGAACCTAAAAAACAAGCCTACATATTCTCAGCCCATGTTTCCTCAGTGCCCATGGTATTGTAAACATCTATGGACGGCGTTGATTGTATTCCATTATGCGACACGTTTGATAGTTTACGTTTCTATCCCATATTGAAATATTTATAAGATTTATTCTTTTTTTATGGGATAGGAGGGCAAACGAGCAGGCGTGTCACCTGATGGAAAGCAACCAACACCGCCTATAGATAACCGCGACACCGCAGGAGTCACGGAAGTGTTGAATTGTTTAACGAGCAAGATAAATTTTCGAGATAATTTTAACTATAAAATGCCACCCACACTAGTTATGAAATTAACGTCATTTACAGTATTCCAAACCGATGATATTGAGGCTTTCAATAAATGAATCTGAAATAAATATCTTCCTTAAAGACAGGCAAGTTGCCTTTTGCATTTGCAGTCCCACTAATATTTATTTCTGTCAACTTATCTCGTTTATATTTTCAAAATTATCCGTAATATTCTAAAAGTCCAACACGAATTGAGGAAATTCTCGGATGACTAAATCAAAAAAATGGATTATATTTTAATCAAAAAAATTAATTATATAATTGCATACCGTCAAAAGAAACATTGACTTTCCTAGACAATATAGTAAATAAAAATAGATGATTGAACTTGTGGGCAAAAGAAGTGTTGGTTAGAGAAATAACTCTAGGCTACACAATGTCAAGGACTGGACCGGTAGAAGCGAGTTTTTCGAATTATATAGTCTAGCTGAAAATAGAGTAATGAGTGTGGAGGAAGCATCCAAAAATATGCCGAAATCGTAGCAGATGGAGATCTGTGGTCTTTGACCCTACGGGAGACAGGCATGACGATATGTATGTATGTAAAAAGAAACGGTTATACTGAATTAACTGCCAACCTTGGTTAGTTGAAGAGGCACTCAACAAAGAAGAAAAAAAATTGAATACATAATACATTTATGAATTTTTTTTCGTGATGTCATTCAAGAAGTAAATATAAGTAGAATGTTTAGTCGAGTATAAAGTAATGAACGTACTACAAATAAGAATTATGTACTAACAAGAAAAATATAATAACTAATTTCGTGCCTGCCATGAGCGTTATCAATCATATGAGCATGTAAGATGATTTATTGCAAGAAACACCATGTTATATTTATGTAACAACTCTTTCTTTCATAACATAATATATAAGTGCTGGGCTTATTTAAAAAGTTTGCTTCCATGTCTTTCTTGTTTCGGAACTTTTGTGTATTAGCAAATAGAAGCACTATATTTTGTATTTGGTGCAAATAGTCACGGGTTCGATTTCCTATAAAAATTAATTCAGAGTCTGAGTACCTCGCCAATCCGCTTTGGACAAATTGCGAGGTAAAAGTTGTATTTCTCTTCTCTTCAGTCATACACTTCTGGCGGAGTGACCGTGGTCTTGGATCATTTAATAAGATATTAGAAATGTTCATAACTTTCATAAGAAAAATGGTAGCAGTGGTATCATGTTGCCTTACGCTCCAGTACTTTTAGAGGTTATTTAGACTTCAAGGTTGCTGTTACCTCATATACTGTAGGTAGGTAAATAGTTTTACCAGCACTTATTCGGTCGCCGGTCGTCGTCGAAGTCTATTGTCTTCCATCGCCATCCGGCGCATGCAAGTGACGTTGACATTTAGGATAGAAGATATGTTGATTAGCTTCCTCCCTTACTTCGCAAAGATAGATAGATAGATTAGAGACTACAGAGTGAAATGTCTCATATAACTTAGTCCTGCTCCTCCCTGTCTTCAATAACGTCTTATATTTTATTAATGATACATATATGCATTACTTACTTTATATTTTTTCAAAATTAATATGTACAGTTGAAATTAAAACACTTGACGTTTTTATAGGAAATTAAATATAAATATTATTTTTCTAACGAAGCATCCATCGAACTATTATAATCATCAATAACAGCCTGCAGCGATCCACAACTGGACATGCTGCTAATTTGACATACTCGGCAATAGATACAATGTATTCTTCAGTGCTAATGTTTTATTGCCCTTAGAAGATAAACTATTATTCTAGATTTCTATTTTAGTGTTATAAAAAAGATACACAAGAATTTGAAGAATATTTTCAAGACAATGAAAAAAAAAACAAATTAAGGAATATGTCTAGAATGATTGAGTTGATTGAATGAATGATAATTCATTGCTGGGTATCATATTCACTCCAAATTCTCTTATTACGTATTTATTTTTACAGTATATGAATGTAAACAATTTACGTATTATTTCCTTCAATTCAATGTATTTGTAATACATTTTAAACATAATTTTTATGTTTTTTTTCTTTCTGTACTGTTTAACATAGGCCTTATTTAAAATTGAAGAGATGTTAGGCTGACGGATTAGAGATCGCAGATTGGTTTTTAATACTCATGCAAACTCAGCTGCCCCGACATGCAAAGAATGTCCAGTAGATACTGATATTTTCTCATATCGTCGCCTCGAATGAAACTCACAAAAGAAAATGGTCACCTCATGTTCTGTACTATGTCGGGAATCACACAGCAAGTGAAAACAGTAGGTAAGTACATATTTCACCCTGGTCTTAATTACAATGAATATACCGTCATTAGTCAGGTAGCTAGCGTCTTGTCTGTTTATGGGTAGGTTGTGCAGCCTACAGGTAAGTTAAGCATTTAAAGCGACAGAATATAATATTTAATGTGTTTTTTGGCGAAAAATTATTATTATCAAATTATTGATAGATTATTTATATTAATTATTGTATTTAAGTAAAAATACAAAGCTGTAAAGTCGAGGAGGAGCATATAATTTACATGAATGCTTATTTGCAGCTAATCTATATTTAGGAAGAGAAACAAAGCAATATAGCCCGCGAAACTGGTCTGAGTACAATCTAACTTTAACTGTTTGTTGGAAGCACGCTTTGTAAACACACCTGTCAGAGTGGTCACGAATTGAAAATCAACTGCCTGTAGTCATGCGAGAATGAAAAAACAAGACAACAGAGAGTTTGACGCCGCAAAATTGGTTCGATTTTAAGGCTATATAATGTACGAAGGCTTACGTTTACGAATAACGATTATGTTTTAACAGTATACTCGACTGATAGTGCAAATGGCTGGTGATAAAATATTCAAGTATTTTTTAAATTTAAAACATGTATTTTAAATACAATTCGACCACCCATCAGACCACCCACTGGTCGAAATTCATTTTTAATTTTTAAATTTTTTCCATTTTTCCTACTTCTTGTAATATTTAACTATGCACCAATGTGCAACACCGATGTGCTTTAGAAAGATTACGTTTTTTTTTCACAGTTCTTTTTTAACAGAGAAAAATGGAATCATTTATTTTTAAAACTGTAGGAAATTTACAAAAATTTTAAGAAAAATATAATATACTTTTATTTCATTTAAAGCGAGTGTTACAATTATCACATCACAATATTCATTTAACTGTTCAAATTCTTTGAACAAACATTGATTTGATAATAAAAGGTGGCAGGTTTGCTTCGTTAGCGAAACAAAATTCAACATCTATTTGTATTCGCTTAACGATTTTCATCTGATTCAATGTTTGGCCATTAACGTGACACAAGCAATTTGTCTGTTACCAACGTTTCGGTCCTTTCGCTCGTCCGGTGTAATTCAATTTGCGTGTACCGCACGCATAGGGGACGAATCACCCGAGACCAATTTCGATTTAAACACAATGAACGAATTGCATAGAGGCTTTTTGTTTATATAAAATATCTATCAAGAGCTAATTAACACGTTTTCAACAACAAGTTTCATTAGAACTTTTTTACGAATTTTTTATATCGTGCGGCGACTAGAATTATATTTTCTGTATTGTATTTGAAGTATAGTCTGTGTGGAAAGACCAAACGTAAATCTTATTTGTTCTTATATACACCGTGACTTTTTAATTACCCGAGAAAATTCAGTAACGTATTCAGTTATCGATATACATTAAATTTGGCGAAGAAAAAAAAAAATTATTTTTATGAAATATTTATTAAATAAAATGTCCTTAATGTACACCAAAAATTATACAATAAAAAATCTTGCTAATTCAAATAGACATCATTATGATTCCAATATGAACTGCACCCAAACCAACCTAATTTGGTCGCGTAATATTTACAGGATTTCTTTGAAGTCCCATAAAACAATATTTTTATATGAACGCCATTATATTTGAATGTTACTTACTGACATACATATTTTTACAAACGCGAATTTTAGTTTTTTCGGGTAATTAAAAAGTCACGGTGTATAATATATAACCAAACATAAATGACACCTTTTATATTTTTTTATTTGTATGACATAACAGCGTGCCATCTACTATGTAAAAATAGAGCAATAAGTTACATGTATATTATATCAAATATATAAATGTATTTATTGATAGAGCGTTCATTTTAAACACAGGTTGCCATTGTATACATTATTGATAAGGTCTCGTACACACTACGGCAAGTTGAGAGTTTTCATAGATCATAAACGCATTGTTTGTCAGTTTGTAGAAAGTGACAACACAGTGAACGTTTTAAAAGAATATATAAGATCTATATTTCAAATTTGACTTTGAATTTGATTAGCTCAACGGCGGGGCCCTCCGCCCGCGGAGTCAATGGTCGCGGGTTCGATTCCCGCATCGGAATAAATATTTATATGTATTTATAAATGTTTATTCCGAGTCTAGTAACCCCCAATCCGCATTTCCTTTCCTGCCCCTTCCTTTCTTCTTTATCCTTTCTCTTCCTCTCCGCCGATCCACGATCTGCCGTGCCAATGGATGCGTGGCTAGGGGCGAGCCTAGTCGCAAGCGTGCCGATCGTCCCGGGATCGGGCTTCCCCGGGTACTATGGTGCCTTACCTCAGCATGCAGGGCTCTGCTGGGGCTGACCTCCATCCTCCCTTGCGGCTCGTGGGATTCACTAAGACGAATTTAATATACCTAATTTGTAAAAAAATGACGGTGACGTGGTTCGCCACCCGCCACGTCCTGATTCTCACGAGGGCGAAAAGCGACCAATGACGAGCCGTTTCGCTGCGATGAATGGCAGCGGATGGAGCTCTGTGGTCTCTGCCAACCCCTGCAGGGGATAGGCGTGAATATATAAAAAAATATATTTCAAATACACCTGAACACAATTTTTTTTATATTCCGCTGTCTATAAAGTACAAACAGCCATAAAATGTATCAGTCAATATGTTTTACATTTTCTTTATGACCACCTAGTTAGCTTAGTGAGTTCGATTTTCGCATCGGAATAGATGTATGTATGAACTACAGGTATTTATTTTAAGTTTTATCGTCCGACCAATCTTCTTCAGATAAGTGCGATGAGATGTCCATTCCTCCAGAAAGGGGTTACTTCGTGATAAGCAAACACGAATTATATTTTGAAAAAAAAAAAAACATATAGTTAAATATTGTTCTAGAATATTTTTACAGGAAACTAAATTATATTGAAATATGTTGTTTCTAGAATAGGAAGGCAAATGAGCAAACGTGTCATCTGATGGACCATCGACGAGCGAGCGAGGGACCATCGCTTATCGACATTTGTAAGACTAAGACAACTGCAGATATGTTGATTATTATGAATGTAAGGCAAATGAGTTTAGCCTCCCGCACCAAAACTCCAACTCCATTGTCATGCTGCTAACTCATGCTGCAGATAATATTGATACTGCCTCTTCCTTTGTATTTTTTACTTTTTGAATAACTATACCGATGGCCTGAATGAATTTGCAAGTTTATAAAAGTATATTTTATATATAACAACAAACCAGCGCCAGGTGCTCCAATAGACCGCCCGGCATATGCTGAGTAAGAACAATTTTTTGATACTTGTTTGATTAAAATTATTTTCTTTTGGTTTTGTTTGTTTTTATTTTGTATATTTTAATATTATTAAGGTTTTAAGCAAAAAATAAGTATTGTAAAAAAAGGTGTCATAAATAGAGTTATATTATTATATAAGTATATTTCTATTTCTAAACTCAGAGTTTAGATAAAATTAAACCATTCTTACTAAAGGTATAAAAAGAGGTATTTTCGAAATAAATACAAATTATTTCATTGGACACACTTTAAGATCTGTTTGATGGCATCAAATGTGAATATATTCAGTGTTATGAACTCCGATAATAAGGCCGACCATACGTAGTTAATTTATCAAGCCAAAAATTGCATATTGCGTATATTAAATTGCATATGCGTGTGTTCAGTATAAGTAGTAGGATTTAAAGATCTTGATATTTTATATATATATATATATATATATATATATATATATATATATAAGACTCACGTATACATGGTAACTCATAATCCGTCATACTCCTTTTTATTTTTTAAACCAATCAACGCGCTTTATTTTCAAATAACATAATATCTCTTTCACAGATCTCTTCTATGCCAATAAACTTTCTCATTCACTTCGGTGCGTTCCATTCTGCATCCTACATATATACACATACATATAGTCAAACACTGCAACCCTCAATTACTTGTGCAAACTAAATAATCGCTGCAACGTAGCTATTAGTATAATAATAGAACTTGAGTTTACCGAGTTAAGCTAATTGATTTGCTTAGAAAACAATCTTTTAGCGAACTGATTTTATTTATATAGTCTAAGTTTTCTTACTTAAAGAGAGAAATTGTTTTACAATACATAATTTTAGGCGCAGTTACTGCTTTCGGAGTCGGTCGTGGGCTTAACTTGTGCATCTTGATAAATAAATATATTTTTTAAAAGAAGACTAATAATGTTTTTACCATTCCAACTAAGTTTATAATGTATTAGGAAATGCTTACATTAATAGTCCAATGGAGTAACTTACGATGCGGATCGTAAGCCTTGGCCTTGCGAACTGAGCTGTTACTTATATATCTACAGCCTACAGTTATTAATTCCAATTTTGGATGAGCTGTCAATCCGCCTTGAAAAAGCGTGGTGGGTTGTTGTTCATACCTCAAGAGGCAAGCCCGTTTCAACATTGGGACGTATGTGGTCTGTAAAAAGAAAATCTTGATGATTGTCAAGATATTTAGAAATTACAGGTTAGTAAATTTCAAGGATTATACATTGTATGTTTCGTTTTAATGTGATAAGTTGTTAACTGTACAAATGTGACTAGTCACTTAATTATTTTGTCGTTCTTCTACGTAATATAAAAAGGCCAAAAAAATATGCAAGAAAATTGTGGCAGCCATTCTTTATAAATGGTTTCCTGGTGACACGGCGGTTTTGTGGTAATAAAAAATGGATATGTAACAATAAGTGCCACGTCAGTAACTTAATTTATTGTATACGAATAAAGAGTTCGGGTTGGACGGCATAAGTTTTAAAATTATATTTATATTCCTTTTTTGTATGGAAAAGATTGGCAAAAAAAGAAATATATGGACAGTCAAAAGTTTTACTTAGCTAAGATCCGCGACAAGCAAAAACAATAACAGAAAATTAATAATGTGTGTTTTTCTGTTGGATTAAGTGGATTTATTTGGATCTTAAACCAAAAACTTACCAAAAATCGGCCATCAAATCTCCACCCACCAACCACCATACACAACACCAAACACACATTACCACTTTTCCGTCTTGTAAACGACACGTGTTTCGCCCAAACACGAGGCATCCTCAGGCATAGCAGACTCTACGGAAGACAACCGAACTGAAGTTTTTGGTTGAGTTTCAAATAAATCCACTTAACCCAACAGAAAAACACACATTATTAATTTTCTGTTATTGTTTTTGCTCGTCGCGGATCTTAGCTAAGTAAAACTTTTGATTGTCCATATAGTGATGGATTTTCGCAAAGTAACGCCTGACTCCACTAATAAAAAAGAAATTACTCAAAAAGGCATCAGCATATGCAGATACGTTTTTTAGGGAGATGAAAATAAAAATTTAGCTAAAATTTGTTATTTTCTATATTAAAATACACCAACTCAAGCGATAGCACAGGGATAACTTTGGCGGCCGGTAGATGTGAGATTGTTATTTTTATATTTGTTTAATTTTGTTTTAGTTTATTGTTATATAATTATGAATAAATAACCCTTATTGTCATTACAGTATGGCAATGCTTAGCGCAGATATTGAGAATTATAGTTCAGACATTATTGTGTTTATATTATATATAACTCTTACAAGACTAATTTATTTTTGTGCTTAAATAAATAATTGTGAATAAATGAATAAATAAGCATACAAAGTTTTTTTCATAATACAAACACATTTATTTAAAAAAAACATTTTATTTTTAACACAGCTGTAATCATCTTGTACAATATATACATGTCTAGTTTCATGTACGGTGAAAAACATAACATACAGAAAATACGCAAAACTATAAAAATATATTACGAACGCATATTTTATAAATATTTGAAAAGCTTTCCTCCATAAAACAATGTTATATCACAGTTAATTTCTAAGCAAAAGAAAAAACTAATATAACTTCCATTACATAGAATTAATAATAATTTATCGATGATTTAATACTTCACTAGGCCCTATTTTAAATTTGATATAAATTAGGCCAATAACAGGATTTTCTACATTTATTCATTTGTCTTAGATTTTTAAGGTTGTTTTGTAAATATAATTTTATGCTATTACGCTAATATTACAAATAATATTTAATATACTATTATTTTATTGTAAACATTCACTGCCGAACTCAATAATAAAACTTCAAAACTACTACAAGTTTTTAAACACCGAAACTCTGACTTTTTAATACAAAATAATATCTAATTAAATAAAGCAATGGAGTTATTTTATGAACTATTTCTGATTGTGCTTATTTTCGAACATATTATATCAACTTTATGAATAAAACAAAATAAGGAAAACAATTATTCTTATTTTTACAAATAATTACCTAAAATGGCAGTACATTTTATAATTATAATTTGAAGACATGCATGATTTATTTACATTTACAAAATATCATTAAAAAACATTTAGGATGTTTCTTGTTTAGACAGAGTTTCCAGTCATTTATTAGTTTAACTATTTTAAAGCCATCTACGAGTATATACAAAATGATTATTTATTAACATAGCAGACGAATGTGAAGAGTGGATTCCAACGTTTTGTAATTTATAAGTAAAGGACAATGTCAAAATAGAAATATAAAAATGAAGCCAACAAGTTACGCCTTAAAGCGCAAACCACATGGGGAACGAAGCGAAACGAAGCGAAGTTCGTTTAGCTTCGCTCATGTCGCCCAACTTGGCAGCGAAACGAGTTCAGCGAAGTGAATTCACAACGTAGTTACACAGCTGCACATATGTGACGAGATAATAACAATAACAGAGGTTATCCTTCGCTTCATTGTGCTTTTCGGGTTCACAGTTCGAATAGTTCACATTACTGACGTAGTTTAGCGCTGTTGTTTGGAATTTTCATAGTAAGAAAAACCTACATAAGCGAAGCTAAATAAACTTCGCTTCATTTTATTTTATTCCTGGTATGAACTAAGTTTTTAATGTTTTTTTTTAAGATACACCAACAACAATGAATATACTATATTATATCAATATGCTATTTAAATATTAACACACTTATACGTTTTTTAAAAACATATTATTTCTTGAAACATAAGGGGGTGCTTTCACTTTTGCTTTAGGCTGTTAGTAATAATAATATTGATGTAATTGTTTTATAATATTTATTTGCAACGATCTTGTTTTACCATTTTTACGTAGAATTTTAAAGTAAAACGATAATAGTAGGTAAAAAATGGCAAAGAAATAAAAAAGTTATGTTAATAGATGTAATACGCATTCGATTGAACAAATGTTTTGTTCAATCGAATGATTTGTATTTTTTTTAAAATGGAAATCGCTCTTCAGAGTTAATTCTATTTTTTACGGAGAGATCAATTAAATATTGTCATATGCTCCACGGGAATCATGCTTTGAGACATTACAGTGTAACTATATTTAAAATATTTACAGTCTTCACAATTTCACTTATTTGAGGAATTAATTTGAGGAATTGATCGCCTATAATATTTTTCTAGAAGCATTTCTTTCTTCGATTTCTTTAAAGTATCTAATTTTCTCCGCTACACGATGCCTGCGAAACAGGAAATATTGCTCACATAGATGTACAAATTAATTACTTTAAAATACTTTACTTATAGATTTATCAATCAGTTTAAAATACATTTCTATATATTTAATACCTTTATATCCATATATAAAAACGAATGTACATATATAGATATGTTCGTCAGTCTGTTTGTTCTTTGTGCATTTTTATATTGTGCCATGACAATTGGGAAGATGTTAAGTACACATCGCGAAGGTTTCTGGAATAGTATAATTTATCTTGCGATAGGTCTCGTGTGTGTATATAAAAATAATGATTAAATACAAACAAAGAAATTCGTGTAAAATATGATACTTCAGTTCGTGGGTCATATAAGTAACTAGTTTTTTAACTATCTTCTTTTCTGAGAGCGCAGCAACGCATGACGTAAGCTAGTTCTTTTTTATATAAATAATCATAAATAGCTTTATCGAAAACTAGCAACGATCTTTGACATTAACATTAAAAAAAATGTTTCGATCACGTGATATATATTTGGCCAATTGATATAGAAAAAAGGAAGAATACATAATAACATTGCTTACTTTGATCGCTTTTTTCTTCTCACAGTATCTGCCGGCGTTGCTTCCACGCATAAAACAATCAATCTCGTGCTGCAGGAGTATCTAAACAGTTAACGTAACAAATTTTGAAATATTCTTTTAATCGAATAATCTTTATGTAAAGCATGTTTTAATAAATATTATGTAAAGCCCGACGAAATAAATTGAAAAAAATTAAATGATTAACACAGAGAATTTTAAAAAGTTAATTTTTGAGGTTATAAAAATTTTATCGACAATATAAACTCGTTTCATTCTTATCTCGATCGCACTGATCAATCTCTTTCGCGTCTTCTCCATTCTACGTGACATTGGCGAAATCATCCGTGCTATTTTGGCACTATTGAAAGCCAATTTGATATTATTAATACACATGTACATACATATCGTCACGACTGTTTCCCGTAGGGGTAGACAGAGACCACAGATCTCCATCTGCTACGACCTCGCCATACTTTCCTTGCTTTCTTCACACTCATAACTTTTCTCATGCACGCTCGTTGGTTAAGGGTAGTCTTGACCTGGCCATTCCTAAAAACTTTGGCAATAATATAATAAATGTAGATAAAATACCGATATAAACTTACGTTTGTTGATCTAAAAGCTTGTTGGAGCGCAATGACGATGCCAGTCCGAATTTATCAGGACTACTGCTGTGCCAAGCGTCACAATAAGCGTCCATCGCAGGCTCACCGCTGTGGCTAGCACCATGCCAAACCGCTTTCGTGGGCCTATTGGATTTGTATTATTTTCTATATAACAGTTCATATAACGAAAAAAATGGTAATCTTTACCTTATATATTCTATTAACATAACAATATTTTTTTTATTATAATGACGAAAAACAATTACAGCTGAAGTGTAATATCATAATGCCTTCAGCCCATATACGCCTATCTTTTCTGGTGTTCCAGTATATCCAAAACGCGTAGCTCAAAATAGAATGCGATGGTGGAGCACTGTGGACGCCCTCTGGAGGACATAGGAACAGCAATATCACATTAAATATTTGTCTTAAGATGCTATTTTCATGGCACCAGAAATCAAAATCCCATTTCGGAAAATCCTTGTTTATCTTTACGCTTTTCCGGGCGGAAGTGACTGCATTAATTTGGACAGAACTTTCTGTAGATTGTAGAGATTTGGACTTAATACAGAATGAATTAAGCTAGTGACTTGATGGTGGTAGTAACTTCAACATTTGAGAACAGGAGTAATTTGGATGAAATTCGGAGTTTTTTGGAGAATTTTCCCAATTTCAAATCTTTTTCAGGATTTTTTTCGACAAAAGCTTTAAATTTATGGGTAATTTGTCAGTTTTTTAATTTTGTAGCTTCCTATTAATTTTTACTTTGGTTTGGCATAATGGTTAAAATACCTGATTTCTGCTACAAGGCTTCTAAGTATAAATTGCGGTCATAAGAAAAATGTCTTAAACTAAAATTAATTTCCATGTCTATAGATATATTGTCTGTTATTGTAATTAGCGCACGCTTTGTCCGAATCTTTTCTAATCATATTAAAAAACTATTACCATACTATATAGTAAATGTTAACATCTATACATGCAAAATTTTTTTTGTACCAGTTTGGGTCGATGAGGACGTTCTTTCCACTAAAACTATAAATCCTGGGAGCATGTGCAAAAAGTGCTCCTGATCCGTCGAACATTTCTCCCCATGAGTTGAAGAGAACATCACCTCTTGTGTTGACTACTGGTATTTCACGATCCACCCAACTCACGATGGAGTCTATGTTCTGAACTCTGCAAGAGTATTCATAAATCAGAAGATAAAATCAATACACATACATATTTAATATTAATTGTTATCTTATTTATTTATACGTTTTATAAAAAAATTGTAAAACTAGTTTCATTGCTTAGAATTTATAAGTTTTTTAAACTTATAAATTCTAAGCAATGAAAGTAAATGAAGTGAACACGATACTGTAAAACTAACATCCAAATAAAAATGTTGTGATTATTTCATTAACATACATTATTTGATTAACACATTTATACCCATTTCATATTAAATAATATTTAAGATTTTATGAACAATAAATGAAACATTTTTTTAATGGGATAAAAATGCTAACCAGCAAAGATGTCGTTTAATGGAAAGCAATGAACGCTGCACATAGACGTCTACAACACCTTTCAGAAACATGTAGGTTTGTTTTCTGAAGGTCCGTCTCCGAAACCTTTTTCCACGCACCAGCCACTTTCAGCGGTATTTCCGGACCGATACGAAATTAGCACTTTAAAAAAACAACTGTACACATATCTTAAAGGCCAGTAATACTTCAGTAATACTTATGGTGTCACGGATGCTTGCTCGTTTGCCCTCCTATCTCATAAAAAATAACACATTTAAAATTTATTAAGATGTTAAAAGGATAATGAGAATTTTTACTTACCTTGATGAAATGAACGCTCGAAATGTTCCTTCAAGTCCGGCTCTCTGTGCTTGCCTGTGACACTCATAGTTCGTGCTACTTACACCGTGCATGTCCCCTGTGTGCGGTTCATTTAGCGCGGCTAAACGTAGCTGTTACAAAAAAAAAACGCTAAACTTTATCGTTTTAAACGTATGTATGGCGCAACTACATATTGTCGTCACAAATGTACGTGGGGCATTCTGGTGTTCAAAAAACAAAGATAAAGCAATATAATATTCGTGACGACAACGCTATTCATAAACATTTACAGGCTTTTATGGGTAGCAACATTACTTGTGTGAAAATGCTTGCTCTTCGGTCACCAATCAGCCGCGAGAAAATAGCTATATAGCTTAAACATAAAACTTTATGCTATTACAAAAGAATGCTATATAATATTATCAATTATAGCTAACTTCAATATAACAGTATGTTATTTCAATAACCTGTTATTAAACATAATGCTATTATAGGATAATGCTATATAACTATAAACTATTACAGTCGACTATTATATAACGTTATGCTATATATATATGCTTATATAGTAGTCTTTTAACATAACGTTACGAAAATTCATCATTATTTTTCTACTTCATTATTCTATTATACACGTGTTTATTAACTTACCACTGGTCCTTCTCCTGCTGGATTCTTGTGATGCACAAGGCTGGATGTTTCCAAAATATTTTGAATAGGCGATCTTGTAGGACCGGTGTTTGGGGAGTTATTTATTGCCAGAAGGGATCCCATCTGTTAAAAGTGTATTTTTTTATGTTTCTCCCAAATTTCTTTAAAAAATCATGAAAATAAAACCAAATCAAACGTTAATGAAAATATAGTCTTAAATAAAATTTATATAAAAACATTATAAACCTTATTAATTTTTTAAATAATAGTATAGCAGTAGTAATTATTGTTTTTATAAATAAAAGTGTAACTAGCAAGAACAGTTTTGGTATTTAGTTATGCTTACCGCGACATACTGCCAGCCGTTGTTGACACGAACAAGTAGCGCTTGCTCCTGTATGATGTATGCCAAAGTGCCTCGAGGACAGTTTATGCCAAGCTGGATATAAAATATTCAATATTTTCACCCATTCTATATTAAATAATATTTAGAGTTTATAAATAATAAATGAAACATTTTTTTTCGGGATAGGAAAGCAAGTATGTCGTCTAGTAGAAAACAATGAACGTCGCCCAAAGACATCTATAACAATACAGGCATTGCAAAAGTGTTGTCAGTCTTTGAGAAATATGGAGATTCCAATATCGCATTTCTTTTGAAATGTCGCTGATGGTCCTTGATTCTATCAAGTAGTGATGCTTGGTACATATGTACATATTTAAAAAAGTTGTGCATTAAACATTAAAATTATCTTTGGAACTTTAAGATGACCCTGTATCTGCAATCGCTCATCCACGTAGAGCAATCCTCCACGTGGTTACTATGATCAGCATTTCTTCCATCAGCATTGTACCATTATAGATTACCGGTTAAATCAGACCCGATATGTACTATGTATATACAACTACGATAACAACGAAGAATTATACAGCATATAGGAAATATTAATTTATATTTCGAATATTCTATAACTGTATGGGATCTTTTACTATGATAGTCTATAGATAGGAAGTGTTTACCCTAATTAAGGAATCCGTAGTCTTGAATAGGATGGTGCCTACAATTGCTTTTCCTTCGTCATCGTCGTCAAATTCGGTTTCGTCGCCCAGTGGATCTAAAAAAATTGACAATTATTACGTAATTAAATAAAAATGTGAATAGGTGTGGAAAACTTTTAATTTCTTCTATATCAAATGACAGAAATGAATTATGAAAAATTCAAAAAGGACATAAGATATAACTAAATCAACAATAGTTTTTAACATATTATCTTTAAAAACGTACATTTAACATATGAATTGCATTATAGCATATACGAAAGAACAATATTAACAACAGAAACAGACATAAACAATATTAATATAAAACAGAAACAGAAGGAACAATATGAACAATAAGAAAAGAACAATATTGTACTTACCGTAAGGTTCATGACGGTACTGCATCAAATGGTTTAAGTTTCTTAAAATTTGGAAAGCATCACGTTGTTTGCCTGTATTTAAACATTTTAAATATCACAATTGTACATATAAAATAAATTGTTGTTATGTTTATATACATATATACAATGTGTAATACAGTCCACTATCGTACCGCGTTAGTTGCTAATATACTTTCTTAAAGAGTACATGTTTCGTATTAACCGTTGTTGCAGAATATTCGAACCTAATATCCAAAACAATTATATTAAGTATAGTGTAAAATAACACTATTAATATTTTTAATGGTGATAATTCATATATTGTATATCCTCGGTAACCTAAGGCCATCTACAGCTGGACATGGCCTCTTTGAATACTAGTCACCTGGCCTAATCTTCGACTACACTCATCCTGTCACAGCTGCTCTGCATGTTTTGGTAGTGGTGGAGCCACGCTGCAGACGAATACTTTGTCAAGAACGACGTATTATTTGTCTGTAGCATGAATGGGCCGGCTCGCCGGGAAGTACCACGCTCCCGCAGAAAACTGGTGTTTGAGTGGTAGTTTAGCTACAGCGCTTCGGCCTCCCCCGTCCCATAATGACACTGTTCTTAAAGGCCGGCATCGCTTCTTTACTGCCGATGGTACTGAGGATCTTTATGGGCGGCGTTGATTGCTTTCCATCAGGTGACACGCCTGCTCATTTTTTCATTGGCTCATTTGCCTTCTAATACCATAAAAAAAAACATATGATAGTTCCATTCTAGACTACATTTACAAGACGCGATCTCTACTTCAGCCTACAAAGTTCGGATCTCCAAGAGACATTTTTATTTGCCATAAATCCATCAGTATGCTATAGTATAGTATATATAGCAGTATAGAATATATAGTAGTACATAATGATTTATACCAATCGTCTCATTCATAAATGCACGTGTTTTAACACATATGTATATAAAGTTATATGCCCTTATATACACACATACCTATCGGCGGTCGTCAATAAACTTAATTAATGAGCTATACATTGGAATTGATGAAATAATTTCTGTTCTATTCTTGGTATCTTTTTTAAAAAAAATTATAGCAGTGTTATTAAGTCTAAAATTAAAGAAGCTATACATAGATTATATATATAGAAGTCATGGGAGCGACACTATTAAATCAGAGACTCAAAAAAAATCGAAATAAAGGGAAAACCCCGCACCATGTTTACTTTCATGGAAGGACTAGAGAACTAAAAAAATTTAAAAAATAAATACTACCCTATTACAATACTTAAATATAGTAACCCTCAAAAAGAAACAATATAGTGTGATTTAACAAGTCATAGTTTTATAATAACCATCGATTTGCAATTTCATAAAAAGCTTATATAACATACCTGTAATCGGTCCGGGGCCATTAAGTCCTGGGCTATCTGTTAAGGTGTCTGCAGGAATTTCATTGTTGTAAGGTAGACCGGGCGGGCCAGGTGGCCCAGGTGGTCCTGGGGGCCCAGGAACTGATACGTACTCAATTTTGTTTGTAGGTGCACCCGATGGTCCAGGTGGACCTCTTAGTCCGTCTCTACCAGGTATACCTGGTGTACCATCGTCACCTTGGTCACCTTTATCACCTTTAACCTTTTATTTTGTAATTGAAAAGTAATTAAGTAATTACAAATACATCACACAAATAAACAATAAAGTTACAATAATAAATGCTACCTTTTCAAGATCTATTAAGGTTATTCCAGCATCACCTTTCTCGCCTTTTGAACCTGGAGGACCAGGTTGTCCCGCAACGCCAGGAGGGCCCTAAAATATATTTAGACATATAACTGAAATTTATTATTTAGTCATAGATGATGATAAATAATATGGATTAATGTTATGGAATAAAAATGTCATTGTCATAATTTAAAATTATATAATATATAATCATAATAATTACTGTCCATCCAGGTAATCCAATATCACCGGAAAGACCATTATTTCCAGGTATTCCAGGGGGTCCTGGAATTCCAGGTGGACCTCTTAATCCAGGCGGGCCGGGATGACCTCGTTTCCCTCTAGGACCAATTTCACCTTTGTCTCCCTGCGTTAAAATTAAATTAAATTTTAAATACAATTACTAATTAAAAGTAGAAGTATTTACAAAATGTTTTATTACCTTTGTCATAATTACTGCTTCATCTCTTGATATCGCTACGGGTCCCGGCGGACCGGAATCACCTTTATCTCCTTTAGGTCCACTAAGTCCCGGGATACCTTGAGTTCCTGGCAAACCAGATGGCCCAATGTCACCACGGTCACCTGGCTTACCATCACTTCCAGGAAAACCTTGCGGTCCCTCTAAACCTCTTAAGCCTTTTTCTCCCTACAAACATAAAAAACAAAAACTTCTACAATTTTTTTTTATGCCCAAATCACAATCAATATTTGCATAATTATTTTTAATTTACAAATAAACTATATTCTTATACTTTACAAATAATATATATTAACATCTATATTCAATCATCCGCCTGATGTACAATTTTATGCTAGCTTAGTCTACGGTGACATTAATATCTTTCGATATTAACGTGAATATTTTAAAATTGTTCGGTTGTCATAGCAACATGCGCATATCAGCCCTGGCCTTTCGTATTTCAAACATACATAAATATATGTACATACGATTACGTCTGTTTCTGTTTCAATTATTTATAAATTAATTGATTATGATGAAAATTATTTTTCTTAATTAAAGAATCATACCGAGGCCATTACTTGTATGTTTTATATTCATAACACTATGCGTTATGCATAGGTAATATTGCGTGTTCTATGTAATAAACTTAAGCATGTAACTGTGCTAATAATGATAACAATTGTAATTAACAGTCTGACCTTGTATTTTTATGAATGCCTAGTACCTTGTCTATAAAACACATGCATATAGATAAATACAATAAAGTTAAAAAAGAAGAATTTTGCTTTAGTCTATGACTTATATTGATGTAACACCAAACCTATAATAGATCAGGATGTAGTTTGATGTACGTCTGCTTTTTTCTATGTATATATATATTTCAAACCTTTTGTCTCCTAAAACTATGAAAACCTCATGATACCCCAATCTTAATATTAACACTTAAAAACGCATACATAAAATAAAGTTTTTTAATGTTAAGTTGATGTTACCCCACCATATTTTACAATTTTTAGCAACATCAATAGCTTGTTCGGCATGAATTCGAAGAAAGGTATCATACATCATTTACATTTATATTGTTTACTCTCTCCCTTTGGTTCTTAAGTTATTTTTAAGCTAATGTTGGATATCTTAAGGTTTTTCACATGAGTCACGATATAGTGTGTCCACTTTCCTCATAAGATATTCAAATAACAAGAATGGTGATCAGAGCAAAGTCCATTCGCCATGGTACTGTTCCCTTCTCTACCATATGTAAAAATCAAGGCACGAGTATAAGAGGAGATTGACCTTGTATAATTTTGTACCAAACACCTTTTTGTTTGCATCGTTAAACAATTAAAATAAAATAAATGGACGTTGTAATATTACGAATCTTGGGGAGGCCTTTATCTGCCTTTGACTTTGACTGCCGCAGGCTGTTGTTGATGGTAGTGATGAAGTAATTCTATTTGATGTGTGTCTGCTTGCTTAGCATTTAAAATAAATATAATACAATTATGCATATCAGCATAAATTTCATGTATTTACTGCCAAGGAAAACGTTTCACTTTTTCTCAAAAAAAAAAAACAATCTATATATAACATTATTAATATGTGCATAAAACTAGCATTTTTATGTAATAACTTCAATATAACATAATAAATAAAAAATATAAATACGAAAATAAAATGAAGACATAATTAAGTTTGGACAAATTTCATCACTTTCGTATTATTGTTTGAGTAAGACGAAGTCCTCTTTTATTCAATGTGATGAGTTTAAAAATAAACTATTATTCATATGTGAAAACTATTTGGCCGGTTATTACCTTTTCTCCTCGCTCTCCTTTTTCTCCTTTGGCGCCCTTTGTGAGGGAGGCGACGTCTCCCGGCCCTACAAACATTATTTCATTTTACACGCCAGTGTTACATCATCTGTCAACGGAGCGTGCGCTAAAACAGGTTCTATTGTTTTAGCGTAAAGAACAATTTAGTGTTCTGCGATTTACAAGACAGGTACGTCACTATATTTACTAACGCTAAGGCACAAGCCACACCGGGAACGAAGCAAATTAAATTTTGTAGACAGTTAGAATTTTTGCTTAGCTAAGATCCGCGACACGCAAACAATATCAGAAAAATAATAATGTGTGTTTTTGTACTGGAAGAAGTGGGTTTACGGGGAACTTAAACTAAATCTTACGGAAAATCACCCACTGTAATGGCAAGACACATAACGGTTGTCTTCCGTAGAGTCTACTGTACCTGATGATGCCTCGTGTTAAGGCGAAACACGTGTCGTGTGCAAGGTGGAAAAGTGGTAGTGTGTGTTTGGTGTTGTTGACAGTAGTTGGAAGGTAGAGAGTTGCTGACGGCCGTTTTTTCGGTAAGATTTAGTTTAAGTTCCCCATAAATCTACTACTTCCAGTATAAAAACATACATTATTATTTTTCTGTTATTGTTTGCTTGTCGCGGATCTTAGCTAAGCAAAATTTTTAACTGTCCATATAGTAATGGATGTCTGCAAAGTAACGCCTGACTCCGTTATTCATCCTAATGAAATTACATTTAATTAGTTCATTTAGCTTTGGTCGTATGGTCTAAGTATGATAGTAAAACGAAGTTCCGTCAGACAAACGAAGTGGATCCACCCCAGAAACGAAGGTCAAACAGAAACACAACATAGGTACATGGGG
This sequence comes from Baronia brevicornis, assembly GCA_031353405.1. Taxonomy (NCBI): domain Eukaryota; kingdom Metazoa; phylum Arthropoda; class Insecta; order Lepidoptera; family Papilionidae; genus Baronia; species Baronia brevicornis. Next base: position 762,287 of record JASFAT010001940.1, read on the forward strand.
ACCTTTCTTCAGCCCCGCATAGCAACACTTTGCTTCGCTGGAATCATCGGGTTCGCCAGCTAAAGTAGTTTGAATCGCTGGCGTAGCTAATCTTTGTATTTCATGGTGTGAACGGAAGTATGAAAAAACGAGGTAGCTACTTGAGCAAAGTTAAATGAACTTAGTTTGGTTTTACTTCGTTCTCGGTGTGGCCTACGCCTAAGTCATTTATATTCGGTTAACGTTATGGAAAACATATAAAACACAAGTCGAGTCATATGTTGAGGTTTTGTGGAAAGCGGATATATTATTATGTATGCAATAAGTCAAAAGGGTTACGGTAATTTTGGAAACGAAATGGAACTGTAATTAGAGTTGAGTCAAACAAGAAAACTGGTTATGAAGTACCGAATAAATTGAAGTATGACCTCGATTTAACGAAAGTTCTACTAAGTTTTATAGAAAGAAAAAGCAATTTTCTGTTAGTGACGCATGTGTGACAGTTGAATATTATATAGAAAAAATTCTTTAAGAAAAAGTAATTTAACTTAGAAACAAGACAAACCAATATACTTAGTAGCACTGAACGAAATAAATATTTAATATATTTTCTTTACATATAACTATCTGTTCTGTAGCTATTATGAATAATACGCAATAGTCTATAAAATGTAGCAAACGATTTCTACATAATGTTATTTTAGGAAGCCAATTTTATATAAAACAAATGCAAAGTAGTAGTGTAATTGGCTATATGACATACGTATTGAGGAAAAGTTGTATAGTGAACTGTGAAATTGGTATCTAGTACTATCCTTGTTAATACATCCTATGAGCATGGCAATTATCCGTATCTAAAAACCTCTCCGTTAAGGATTAGCTTTTGAGTTGTTTTTGATGATACTTTGATGATGTTGGAAATAAATAGATTTTTTTTACAGAGAATCACCATCGCGACTGATATCTGTATTACCAAGGGCACTGTAAATGCTTCGTCTATCGCAGCGAAAAATGTGAATAATGGGAGAAGAGTGACGTAAAGAAAGAAGAAACGAGATACGTCCTCGCCTCTCGACACTACATAAACAAAGCGCAATAGCACAGCTTTGACTTAAAAATAACCTTTCTCCGAGCATGTGGTACTACCCTGTTGTACTCTTTTATGCTGCGGATAAAAATAATGAAAAAAATTAATACTGAATCTAGCCTGCAGTGTGGCCGAACAATGTGATGAAGTACAAGAAGTAGTGATACTTACTGTACGTTATTGATTCATCAGTAAACACAACCTGAACTAGTCAACACTGTCGTAGAGTTCAAATTTAAGTAGTAGCATTTCTAACCTGTACGTGCTATTTCACTAGCAACGGAGTTTTGTAAAATTGAAGATGGAGCTCCTGGAGGTCCTGGTAATCCACGAGCGCCTGGCAGCAAAATAATTTATAATGATTTAATATTTGTGACAAATTTATAATATGTCTCTAGCTTATATCTGGCACGAAAGTCTACTTCTGTTCAATTCTAAATAATTAAAAAGATATATTATGTATAATACATATTGATAATAATAAAGTACAATATAGTTAAAAAAGTAATGCTCTCATAATGATTGATTACAATTTATGTTCTTTTATTGAAAAATAATGATTCTTTTTTCTTTTAATTAAAAAATAATATACTTAAATAAAAATAAGCTTAAAGTATGGTATAAAGTATTAATATAGAAACTAGGCGATTATGGGATATAGAAAACATTTTTAATAATAATACTAGATATTCACTCTTAAAGAAGGCTATTTTAGAAGTAGGTCTTAGAAGACATTAATATTTCCCTAACCGTAACTATAAAACTCCAAAAATCTAACGACCGCTTTTCTCGTGTATAAATAAGGGTCATAGTGAGTCATAAAATTTGATAGTTGAGTTAGTTTGTTACCTTTCTCACCCTTTTCCGCCGGGCGACCGTGCGCTCCAGGAAGACCCGGCAATCCGTCTCGACCGGGCTGCCCTCGTTCCCCTTTAGCACCATGTGGCCCTCTAAGCCCCATGTAACCCTATTGCGAAAATATTCACTTAAAATAATTAACGCCATCGGATCATAGGTTCACAGCTTAGATAGTTTAGTTTTAGCAAAAAATAAATAGTTTTGTAGCGACTTAACCACATATCGAAAGTAATAAAATCTGAATATAATATTATCTCTAAGGATGGATGGAAGACGACTTGTAAAAGAGACGTTGTGGATGTAAATGGAAGGGTCGGTAGGGGAAGACCACGAATAACATACCTTGACCAAATTGCCGAAGTTTTTAAGAAAGGCCAGGTCAAGAGTACCCTTAACCGGCGGGCTTGCATGGGGAGAGTGAGGAGTGAGGAGGAAGCAAGGAAAGTATCCCGAGATCGTAGCAGATTGAGATCTGTCGTCCCTGCCTACCCCTACGGGAGACAGGCATGAAGATTTTTATATGTATATAATATAATATTATCTCTGAAAAATCATACTCATAATAAATTGATCGCATATCGAATAAAAGTATGTACAAATAAAAAATTTTTAAGACCTAAGAATTAATGTCTTTTTTACGGGATGAAAAGCAAACGATTTCTTTTTATTATTTTTAATAAGACCGTAAGTAAAAAGCTGTCGCGGCGTGGATGGCAGGTAGCTAATAAAATCATCGGTCAAGTCCTGTTTTGCTTCTGCAGGGTCTTAATAATTGAGCATAACTTAAATAAGTCATCTTAGATCTCTTAGTAGTTCAGTGTATCTAATTGTATTTGCCAAACCTATCTATTTTTTACTAAAGGTATATTTTTTTTACTATAGATAGTAGTTTTACATTGCCAAGTTTTAGTTTATATAGGTGTCCGGTGAGAGAATTAGGTTATAGGCTGACTATTCAATAAACGCATGCTTACTAATTATTTTCTGTCAATATTGAGAGGAAATTCGGCCTTTACTTCACGTGCATGGTTTCAACAAGATGGCGCCACCACCATGAAGCTTTTTCGTCATTTTGTTCCTAATTAATAAGCCGTTTCGATGTTATCCTCTGTCCACCCAAGTCACCACGCTTACCCCTATCAACTTTTTTCTGTTGAGGTACCTCAAATGTAAAGACTATGAACCGAACCCGACAACCATCCAGCACTAATAGAAAACATTGTTCGCAAAGTTAATGGTATCCCGACATAACTAATTTAGTTAGTGGCGTACAATACTGTGGCTGGATTCCAAGCCTAAAACATTTAGACCTAAATTTTTTTAAAAAATAAAACCCGTACTTCTCTTCTTCGTAAAAGTTATTGAATTTCTTTTATAACCTTTGTAGTTTTTTTTATGTTTGAAAACCTGTCAACGGTCAGCGTATATAATCTAAGTTCTATTATCTTAAGTAGAAAATTACATCACTCACCCGTTCACCTTTATCGCCTTTAGATCCTTGTAATCCTTTCTCACCCTTATTACCGGCATAACCTCTCTCACCTTGGGGCCCCGGCAAACCCATTGGACCTCTTTCAGCCGGAGCAGCGGGAACGTCACGATTACTGGACCCGTATAATCCAGTTGATTCCTGTGTAAGTGGCAATGAAGTTCAAATGATGCAAACGAAATTGAGACAATGAGGGAAGTTTTGGGAAATGTAAACTTATTTATTTAAATAGCATAACTAAATAGGTTTAGATTTGTGACTTTAAATTAGTCCAACCTAAATAAAAGCGATAATTTTACGTGTAAAGCACAACCATTATGTCTTTCAAATGTCAAATTCATCTGTTTCGTGGTTGAATGAGGCTGATATAAGCATCCCATTTAAGATCAGGCCAGTTATGGACTGCAACAAGTTCCATCCTCACCACCTGGATAGTTGGCAGTTAAGCACCGTGCGTTTGAGTAACAATTTTCAAGTACAAACGATACGATTATGGAAAACTTCCTTCTCTTTGCTTCATTCATAATCTCCCATAATTCAAATTTCATCAGCAATAAGTAATAAATATGTGTAATTGTTTTCGATGCATCATTCGATACATCGATAGGCGCCGGCGATTACCTCAGATGACACGTGTTCTCTTTTTCCTACCTATCGCAAAAGAAATAAAAAAAATTTGATAGTTTAGCCTTTTCGATAGTTACATCGATGTAACTATCGAAACCAAGCTCATTTCCTTTTTTCTTTAAAAATATCATATAATTAAAAAAA